>JARYHS010011408.1:121225361-121242360 GCA_031002005.1 Vandiemenella viatica
TTAGGTGGTACCTTTGTCGTCGGGGCTGGTTGGCGGTCTTTCACTGTGTCCTGTGGTTAACGTTAGGGTGTGGCGTTCCGAGGGAGTGATTTCGATTCTCTGTCCTGATCTCGGTTTGCATGGTTTTATGATATCACTCGTGGAATATGCCAGGATAGTCTTCAGAAGGCCACGGCCAGATCGCTTCCAATTCTTTATCTCCAATCCTCTCCCTGCGCTAATAACCTCGTTGTAGATGAACCGTAAAAAAATTTCCAAGGACAGTAACATGATTTCAAACCGTATGAAGGACAGTAGTAGGAAAAGGACTGTGTTTATTTTTTGTTAGAGCTTTTTGGCTCATCTATGTCGACGAATTCGACAATGGACTTGCTTTTTTTTTTTTGCTTATGGCTTTACACCTCGTTGACGTCGAGGTTATTAGGGTGTGCACAAACTACGTCGCTCGATCCACGGGGGGGGAGGGGTGGGAAGGCTACACTGGGCTATGTGGGGGGAAGGGGAGGTTTCGAGCCAGGCCACGTAGCTTTCCTTTCACAGTTAAAATGAAGAATAGAACTCACAACAGCATGTGAATATTTATTTCCGTCATTTAATTATCTCCGTAACTAATTTACAATAGTCTGTCAAGAGAAATCAGTACAAAATGTCTTCTGGAATCAAAAGGGGAAAAAGCTACGTGCTACCTGGGGGAGGGGGGGTAGAGGCAAAAGCCACCTAGGACTACGTGGGGGGTAAGGGGGGTTCACAGGAGGTCAAAATGGAGCTACGTGGTTTATGCACGATCCCTTGGAGGTGGGAAAAATCTGAGGAGTAACGGTAAGGAATTCGGTCATTGCCTTTTAAAGAAACCATCCCGGCTAACACAAACCATTCAGCTACTGCAGGGTTCCCTTTGTACCACCATATTCTCGAGGGAGTATATTGGGGCTAACTTCCTTGTACTGGTTAGTTAATGATCCATGGTGAACATGAACCGGCAAAACATGAGCAGTCTCTTACTTTATGTAACTTTCTATTAATAGCACAAGGACTTAAATATTCTTAGATGTGCAAAGATCAAATTCCATAACCTAGTAAAGATATGTGAAATTTTGTGTAAATCAAGGCATTACTTTTGAGTTAATTATTATTCGCTGTGAGTGATTTAGAGAAACCATGAAAACGAATTCTGGATTTGAAACCTCGTCCTCCCGAATTCCAGGCCTTAGCGTTATCCCTCACCCTCCGCTCTCAGTAGTGCAAATAAATAAATAAGCGTTCATATTTTGTTTATTTTAATTTCAGTTTTGAACGTCGTCTTAATGTGAAAGAATGTTTACAAACCGGAGTCAAATCCTGTAACTCCAGCAACGCAAGTTTTAGCTGCACTTAATATCTCACGTAATGCTTAGACTGTCGGAAACCCTGACGTATGTGCGTTCTTCGCAGTAAAATATAGAGAATCGGTATTTTCCAGAGAAGACGGATTTCCATACGCAGTAGAGCTGTCTCCGCCAGCAGTTAGAGGAAGTCTGAACCGAAAATTGTGTTGAGTGTGGGTGGAACAACAGGGGCTTGCCCGGTGAAGAGAGGTGCGCGCTAATTTAAGTGAGTGGCGGCCACGTATTTCGGGAGGCGGCAGGGCAGTCTCTTTACACTAGGTAACACAAACGCATTACCGCGTCTCTCGCTGGCTGCGCCGCCGCCGTTGGAATAAATCGCGCCGCTCAGACAGCCCAGCCGGCTGCGTCTGCTCCTCCTCTCGCAGCTGCGCTCCGCAGTCGATTGGCTGGCCACTCCGGCTGCCGATATTTATATCCGGATTCAAACGGAAGCGAAACTGCGCTCTCTTTGCACGGCAATGGCGTTATTACCTTCAGCCCGAACTATGAAGCAGTAGCATTTGAGTTCCCTGTTTTTACTTTCTCCACAGTGTCCATAAATTATACGAGTATTAGAAACTCGCTTCTCGATGTTTCAACAGCTCTCCCAACATAATTTTTGGTATGTAATTATTAATTTTCTTCTTCTTCAGCACCTTCTTCCCACACAATGAATTTTACTCGTCGTTGGCATGGTCAGATTTGGAGCCAAGAATTTTTTACCTGCTTCCAGGTCGTAATAAGCACTACTTGGGAAATATAATAATAATTCCGTGTGGTCGTAATGACCTAGAGATAGGTATTTTTTAATTGGCTGCGCAATCCGCCCCTATCGTAGCCGCCTTAACCTAACCCGACAATCCTGCCGTGTACAGGGACCTACAGTTTAACGTGGAATCCGAACCACGGACGCGTTCTGGTGTACTTCACTTTACACAACAAGCTGTGGCACAGGTGAAGGTCGGGTTAAGCGCCTTTGAAAATCACCGCCGAGACAGGGATTCGAACCGGGGACCTTTCGATCTCCAGTCAAATCCTTAGCCACTTTTTTTTCTTGTTTTTTTTCTTAAAATTATCTTAGTGATTACCTTAGCCATGAGATACTTACTCCCCCCTTTTTTTAAAAATGGCTTTCTGCAAATAAGCCATTCAGCCAGCGCATGTGTTTATGATATCCAGTGAATTAGTTTCTCCAGTACTTTATGATTCCTAAGTATAGACACCACAGGACGGACAGGACAGTCACATAGACACGCACACCTTAACATCCATGCCCGCGGCCGGATTCGAACCGGCGACCCTCGGCACGCGGAGCTAGTACTCTAGCCCCTACGCTACCGAGGCCGGCACCACTGAGTCACCAGACCACTCACTTGGGAAGTGAACTGTTGCTATGTGTCTGTTCAGCGTATGATAGGTATATTATTTGTTTGTGAAATGTGTAGTTTTTGAGCTGGAGATTGGGGACCGTCCCGGAACTCGCTTTGATGGCAGGACGGGTGGGATGTGGACTCGTGCCTGATCCGTTGTACCTCCGCTACCCAGTGTATGTCGTCTCAGCGCGCTGAGCTACACTGACGGGTTGTCGTTATTAATATTACTTTTTACAAACGATTCCCATTTTCCCTGGTTACCGATATCACTCCTCGCGAATGCAGAATGGTTCCTTTAAAAGAACTTGGCTGAATTCCTTCCCGTTCCTTTATTCTAATCTTCTCTTGGCACTAAAGACCTCGAAGTTGCCAATATTAATCTCAAAAATAAAAAATAAAAATAATTTACAAGGCAAGTGAGAAAGGGTGCGTTGCTTCGGACGTACGAAGTTTGTTGGAGACTATATTTTGGCCGGGATTTTGGTAAATCGCACGTGGGCTCACGTTGGAGAACCTTCCAGAAAATGTAATTGTTTATAAAATCCGCAGAAATGAACGAATGTGAGACTACATCTCTCTGCATCGCCATGCTCGATGGACTGTCTATTCTATTCCACATTTGAACATAAAAGACAACGCACGTTAATATCGAATTGGACTCAGATGTATCTATTTCTTGTAGTTCTTACAGTTACAAGATCTAAATGTTGCTCTCAGTAGTTTCATTCTGAATCTAATCGAATACTTATATCACTAACTTCCTCCCCTGTGCTTCAGCATGCTCAATGGTGTGTTGGCTTCTAAACATATTTACTCCCTCCCCCCACCCCCATGGAAATTTAATTGGGGTGATTTCCGGTCGCCTTCGTCATTATGTTTACTTTTGTTACATGTATAGATGGCTCTATGTGCGTGTGTGTTTTCTTCACGTTATGCATATGAGAGGAAAAAAGATAGTTGATAAAACGCAGTGTTGGCGTATTTGGGAATAATATTTCGAAAGACACCAGGATGTTCGTCAAGATTAATTTTCTCGTCATCAACGTTGTTCTTTGCCCTTATTCCATAAACACCGCAGTTATTTTTGGGTTTTAATTAGGATATTTGCTACATATTCTAGTTATAAGGACTATTTCACTATCATTTTTTGTTCCCTGTTGTCAAAATACCTATTAGTTAACATTTAATCAACAATCAGAGCTTTAACCATCTAACTCCACAGTTACTACGTTTGCGAGGAGCGTCTGTTTGTTTGCCAGTAACTATACTCCTAAGTATATGTTTCTTTCTGAATCTCCTCTTACAACTCCTTTTGGTTACTTCCTGTGCTGAAAAAAAAAATATTCCGTGTCAGATAGATATATAACTTTCTGTTCTGCCATATAACTTACTGCACACTGTTTTTAGACTACATTCACTCGAAATGTTCACGAAGCCAGATTTCTTTGCCACTCTTCGGAATGCAAGCTATAGCGAAGTGTCACACCTCATTATTTGCAGATTCATTCATTTTAATGTCACATCTTACACAAAACCTTTTTTAAAGTTTGGATTTTAACGAGGACATGTGGCTCCTTAGAATTAAATTCTTACTGTCAGTTCTTGCACAAAGTCGTCAATTAAAAAATTGTCTAGTTTGTACCATTGCTTAAGCTTCTCGACTTTCTTATTTTTTGGGTGAATAATAGCAAGTCAGCCCTCCTCGTTAACTCAGGTGGTTTAGGGAGCGTGATGGTGTCTGGCGCCTTACACGGGATAAGCTGGTTCGACTTTTGCCACTGGAAGAAAGTTTCATCATCAGGACTTGGCCGAAAGTGTAGAATAGTTCCTAATGACCACATAGTTCACCAAAGTCCTGTGTTAGATCCCAATGCATGTGGAGTGAGGGCATGCGGTGCTGTTACCGGTGTTTCGTGTGTCGGAAGGCAAGGGAAAACCACTGCAGCAATTTCCCAAGACACTACCTCGGAAGAGCAACTCCCTCCATCGTGGAGCCAACGGCTATAGTGAACATCACATTAGAATAACGTTTTGAGGAATCCTGTTAATGCCGCTGATATGGGGAACGTTTCGTAAATAAAATGGTATTAGGCATATTGCATTGATTTTTGGAAAGCCAGTGTACTTTCTTCGAGTTATGAAGGATACTTTAGCCGTCTATGTAAACCATGAATGCTTTCTTCTGAAACCATAGGTATTGCAACATCGACTTCATGTATCAGTACCTCGCCTCGCATTCGGGAGGACGGCGATTCGAATCCCCGTCCGGGCATCCAGATTTGGGTTTTCCATGGTGTCCCCAAATCACTCCAGGCAAATGCCGGGATGCTTCCTTCAAAAGGCCATGGCCGAATTCCTTCCCATTCCTTGCCCCCATCCTTGCCCCCCATCCTTTCCCGTCTCTAAAGACCTCGATGTTAAAAAGAGACGTAAAGCAGTTACAAAAAAAAAAAAATTTGTATCAGTACGAATCACCAAAATGTATTGTACAACTTTATAATATGATGATGTTATTAGAGTTGTACTGTTAATTCAGCTATTTTCAACGTGACAATGGCCTTCTTCTTACAGAGAGGTAGCCAATAGTTTCTGCAAATTAGGGGCGATATCATCTATAATAGGATAGAATGAATTAAAATTGGTGTCTAACATGTATTATTTACTACTTTTTATGTTCCTAAGTTATTTAGGTATTTCATCAATTTCATCAGGAAAATATCAATTCCTTTTCTGGGGGTGAGGGGTGGAGGGATGACAATTTTTTTTGATTATGGCTTTACGCCTTGTCGACATCGAGGTCATTAGAGGCGGGAAAGGACGGGGGACAAGGAACGGGAAGGAATTCGGCCACGGCCCTTTGTAGGAAGCATCCAGGCATTCGCCTGGAGTGATTTGGGGAAACCATGGAAAAACCAAATCTGGATGCGCAGTCGGGGATTCGAACTCTCGTTCTCCAGAATGCCAGGCCAGAGCGTTAACCACTCACCCACCACGCCCGCTGATGACAAGGATTACCGCACAAAGACTTTAGTAAGCTGAATTACTTGAGTAACAATTATCTGAATGATATCAAATGTCGTACTTATCTGCGTACTTGCATGTTTCAGTACTGTGATTTGTATTCCATTTAATAATTTTTATTTTACTGTATGTTTCCAGCCTTTTTTTAAATTATTTAAAATATGATGGTACAACTAAAGTTAGGTACATAATGCCGAAGAAACAAAAATACCTTAAGAAATTCATTAAAAGTACTCGTTGTGTCGTACCATACATTGTCATTTAGCCTGAATGAATTGGGGAGGGGGGGGGATGTTTTTTTTTGGTTTAGATTAAAGCGGTCTCTGTGATGGAAGTTTGACTAACCTTTAGGATTTTTCCAAATCTCTTGGGATCTCTTCTCTCTTGAAGAAGTATTCTGATCTTGAGTCGCCTTTCTAATCTTGCATATCTAGAACCATATGTTTTGGACTACTAATTACGGTGATAACTAGTCAGGAACTCGCGATTAGTACGCTGGAGAACTTTTGGCAAGGAAAGGCTAGGACGTATTGAATGCACAGCAGAGAATCTTCATTATAAATGATGATAGGCGACTATCGGCTTCAGAATTCCGTTTATGGATCACTGAGAACTGGAGACAATACTGTTGATAGCGCGATCTGTGATAGTCATTATCACTGATGGAACATGTTAATAGACCGATTGAATGGCAAATTAACAGAATGGAAAATGTGGTGGTCACGCAAAGCTGTCGAGAGACATTAAACTACTAGTCAATCCATCTTGACTGTTTATACGCTGAAGTATGTGTCTGAAAAACTGACCTGTCTTGAAACTTAATTATCTTCCAAAATATTATTTCTAAAACTTCTAATTCCTTCCCAATAATTCCAGAGGGTCAGAAATGACCTTCACAACTCGGATGATATTAATTTGTAGCTAGGTTTGCTGTCAGTTAATAGCAAGATTTTGAGAACATGCAGAGTTATCAGCAAATTTAATACTTTTTTGTGTAATCAATTTAGACATTGACTTTAATAAATTATGATAAACTCTTGGTTTAATAATAGACTCTTTGTAATTTGTGTCTAGTTTTTGTTTTTGGAATTCAAGAACGTGATTTGTTGGTCATTTAAGTGATTATGAAGTTTAACTTACAATTATTTCAGTAAACTGATAAGAACGACGATAGAAAGTGGCAATTCTCCATCGAAAGAATGTAGTATATTTCCCAAGAGAAAGTACGTGAAAATTTTAAAATTAAATGCACTCTTCCATATTTAACCACAATGTCTGGTAAATTTTATTCATGTTACGAGTCGTCAGCATTATTCTCAATAGATTATATGCCAATTTGCCGGAATTACAGTGATTATTCGGGGATGAAATTACAGCCACTGAGTGTTTATTATCTCTGTTATTAATTTAAATACTTCCTGTTTAATTTCCATCAAGAGCTGCTGTTAATGAGACATGTAGCCAGCGTACAGTCAGTGCTTCGTAAAGATCCTACAACTGCCAGAAGATTCGACCGATAGAGTACTGTAACTGAACATACGCTCGAATTATTATAATTGACGAAGAGCTACAAAGACGTTTCTTATGTCAGTTTGCAGAGTAGCTGGGTAAAATTAATATCAAGGATATTCATTTTAATGTCAGACACTACGGAATTCCAATTTTCGATAGCGGCCGAAAGTAATGTTTGTTGGAGTCACGAAGTGATGTTTCGATAGTGGAATGTTATTTTTACTTGAGCTCAGACGTTATTAGCTTCTAGGACGAAGATAAAGAATTTTTAATCTTCTAATGTTTACTTAAAAATTATGTGTTTTTGCTTTTAGAATCTTATAGGGCGCAATAAAAACATGAATTTTGAAGCAGATAAAAATATATGAGATCACAATAAGACCTATTATTGGTCCCCGGTTCTAAAGGCACGGCTGACAAAACAAAACAAACAAAAAAAAAAAACAAAAACCGAAAGAATAATGAAAAGAAAGTAGTAAGACTAATAACAGGAAAAACGGGGAAGGAATCAATATTGAATAGGAATACACGATTTCTATGTAAAGTGCAAAAAATAAGAAGACTGGTAAAAGAAGGAAAGTCGTATTAGAATGAACACACAGACAGAATAGTTGAAGAACGAAAAGTTAAAAATAAAAGAGCCAACAATGATAAAAGAGAGACAAAGAGAATCCAGGCTGTAGTCTGCTAAGCAAAACAAGAGAAAAAGAAGAATTTTACTAGTGTATGGCCAATGGTTGCAGCGACTTTAATTGACATTAAAGTCGTTGTGCCAACTTTTGTTCGATATTTACGAAATTTCTTTTTGTTATTTAGGCTACTAATTAATGGCTGTAGTATCAATTGTAGTACAAGTAGCTTTTAATCATGAAGTTGATGTTCCACGACGCGACAAGCGTTACGCTCAACAAAGCAATTAATTAATCATTTAGTCAACTTCAGAGCAACCATATAAACACAAGGCGACTGGTTCCAGGCTAGTTAATTTACTTTCTCAGAATGACTGTTTGTCCCTTGGTACGAATAAAGTATTGTGATGATAATACAGTGCAGATTTCTTACTTCTTAATCATTAGATATAAATTTCTGATTTTGGTCTAATACGGATACTCGTGTATTTTATTGTTTTTAGTGACTTCTCTACGGGACGCTCCCCTTAACACCGCTAGACAAGTTTTCCCAGCAGCACCGAACGGTCTAACGCTTCTCCAGAAAGGTTGCTTTGCAATATCCTCATAAGTGGCCAGAATAGACAGAAATACTAAAGACACAATAAGGCAAATTTATCTTAGTTCTCCCTACCAGACAATGGGAAGATTTTGCCTGCTTAATCGGGCTGGTACTTTCAGTTCAGAGATAATTCAAATGCGTTAAGCTTTAATGATATTAAAACAGCATGTGTAAAATACGCAACATAAAATATATTTGTAACAATTAGTGTAATAATTGATTGGCTTGTACAGAATTTTGTTTTTCAAGTTTATACAAAGGCCACTGATGACTATGTTTGCGTTTTGAAATTAAATGTCAGAGTTGATGGTAAGAAATATTACATGCAAACTTTTATCTTTTGCTGCCCAATTGTGCCATTTGCTGGCCACGGCCATTAACGGACGTCCGGTATTATCCCTTCAATGGCGTATTGTGTTTACAGGAATGCGGGTTTAACGAGGGAATCTAAGTGTGTTTGTAAGCGTATTTTGTGTTGTGTCTGTATTAAGTGTTAATTTGATTGTGAATTGTAACAGTCGGAAATAAGACTTTTACCAGCCTTTGATTAAGGAAACCAGCCGAAAAACTTAATCAGGACGACTGGTAAACCAGGCAAGGGGTTTCCTTCCGGTATAGTAACTGAAGTAGTGTTACATTTACATGAAATTTCGAGAAGGGTAGTTGTACACCTGTCCTTGAGTCGATTAGTTGTCGCAAATAATTTGAATATAGACTCAAAATACTGATCACGTGATTATTAATGTTTTCTAAGTGCTATCTCATTCCCTGAAAACTGTGTTTTCTGTTGCTTGATTTTTGTGGTACAGGTATTTTTAGAATTAAACGTGTAGCACTTGATAATGGCGGGGGAGGTTGTGACATCCGAAACGTCGTGTTTGATCGATGGAATAACTCGGCTAGTTACCCGAGAAAAATTTATTCGTGTAGCTTAATACTATCTAACTGTTGCTTGGTCCTGATACAGTGATGCGAACTGTTGGCGAGTTAAACTTTCGCCTCTTTGCGCCAACTGTTCCCATCCGGCCCCGAGTTTTTGCTGTTTAATTCTCTGTTCCGCTCGTTTCGTTCTGCTCATAACTGTCACGAGCATCATACACAGTGTCGCAAAAATTAACTAGTCACTGATGCATAAGCGTCAAACGGCTTTACATATATTACGATCCTCAGCCGTTTTTCAATCCTTAATTTTTAATTAATTGCCTGTGCGTATAAAATTTATGTCTATCGATATAAAGTCAATACGAATTTGTCAGACTGATGATAAACTCTCATTAATCATTTTTCCTAATTATAATACATGTATAGATTTATGAATAAAAAAGTAATTGTGACAGTTATCGGTTTAACGTACCAGAGTATCTTAAAATGCTATTACGTTGAAAGCAAGCTTGATATTAACGGATATATGGAAATCGTATTCATAAGCGATTACCATTCCAGAACATTACCGAACATCAACAATCTTATGTTACGAAAATTGTAATGAAGATTACGTGCCATTTACATGAGTTTACATGCGAAAATTTATTGTAATAGTGAAGATTTGTTTCATAGTAGCAGAGAAATTAAAAATGCTCGAACATAGGTGTCTACATGAAGAGCCTTAAAAACGAAAAATACGCTAAAATACAACAATTTAAATACACCAAAGCTGGCAACCAGAATGCAAAGTTGCAGCTATGAGAGTTGGAACTGGGTTTAGTTTAACCAAAGACTTTTTTTCTCACAGACAGATACAAAATGGTTTTTTAACCATTTTAGTATCTTTATAGTATCATGTATGTTGTGAGGGTATAATTTTAATTTTTTTTGGCAATTTAGGTAAATGCGATTTGGTGGTTAAAATGATAGAAAGGAAAATTTGTTTAGAAAGCAAGATATAACTTTCATTTTTATCTTAAATTAATTACGACGAATTTGGTTTGTTCATGAGCAGTGAGAAAATAAACGATGGGAATTACAGTAACTTCAATTGACGATCGTCAGTTGTCATAATCACGACGGCGGCTCGTGGCTAACGCAGCTGGTTAGGTTTCGGAGTTTCCGGAGTTTCGATGAAGAGACCTGCTGTGATGTCTTGGCGTTTAGAATACGTTCAAGCTTAGGTTCAAGGTTAGTCATTAAGGCACGCTGCCCTATGCTGTTATACCCTGTTCACTCCGATCTGGCGGCTCAAGGTCATGTTCCCCTGGTCCCGCTCCTCACCTCACCGTTCCCTCCATTCAACGTCTCCAAACTGACCACTGGGTCCAGGTAGGCAAGTGGTAAATTTCTGCTTCGCATGCAGGAATAAGGGCAGCGGAGTGGGGAGAGAGAAGAGAGATTTTGTTAACTGAACGTGCTGTTGGTGATGTGTTAATATTTCACTGCCCAAGTGCTTCTGACGTCTCGACTCGACTTGAAGTCACAACACACCTCTCACTCCTTTCCTGTGGTACGCGAAAAAACATATAGAGATTGAAGTTCGCAGACGCATAGTACGCTAGTCCAGTAAGCAATTTGGCTGCCACAACTTAACCCAATCGTAGACTCACCGAACAGTACGCTCCAGTGATTTGCGTGGTATTATTCAAGCCTCTGCTAATCCAGCCACTCACTACATTCTCAAAGTTAGTGACCTTTTAAGAAAATGTTTTTAAGTTGCAGGCAACTGGATTAATGTACTGTGTTTCTAATTCAGTTTATTGGCTTCATAGTTGAACACGTCTCTGGTAGAAGATGTTATGTGTCTTTGTAACATAACGGCATTGCCTTTTCAGCAATGTAAAACTCACCTCCGCTTATTAGTCAATAACCTACCTTTTCGTTACAAGTGTACAGTTCTTTGACATGTTGACTACCAATAAAATGCAGATATAGAAAGGAGGCATTATGCCTCGCTACACTATGACGTGTAATCTGAAAGCACGAAGATTACAAGCACGAGGACTTCATTTTTTCCTCTCTGAAACATATATTAGTGGCGTCGTCCTACTGAAAATGAAAGTTTAGTGAAGCTTTTTGAGTAAACGTGTAGATATAGTGATTTTGATTTGCCTCGAATTGGTGGTAACTATCCGTTCTTCGCATCGGTTCAGAACTAACGGACCAAACATTCGGTCGGATAGTCAGACTTTCCACCTTTTCTCCATGAGCATCTGAGGTTTCTAAAAGAAATGCTGTCTGATACGCGGTGTAACGCGAATACCCAGCTTCACTTCATTCCTGAACTAACTGTCTAGTTTTCATTAATAGAGGAATTGCTGGGAATATTGTGTGCTGTCAGGACAGAATCACTTCTGACATGTAAGAGTAATCATTATTTTCGCCGTTGGCGTAGTTGGTTGAGGCGCCGTGATGACATACGGGATATTTAGTTCGAGTTCTAGCGGCGAAAGAAATCTTCATCATCTGGACTTCGCCGGAATGGTAGGAGAGGCGAAAGATGACATTGCCCCACCTCTCCGCAGTGCATATTGAGTGAAGGCAATTAATTTTTATAAACGATCTTGGTGACAAAGTGAAAAGCATTTTTAGATTGTTTGCTGATGATGCGGTTATTTATAGGGAAGTAAGGAATTTGGCCGATTGCTTAGAAATTCTACGTCATCTGGATGTTATTTTGGCTTGGTGTGCTGAGTACAACTTGCACTAAATTGTAAAAAGTGAAAGACAATGAGCATAACTAACAAAAAGAATCCAATTGTTCAGAAATACAAGTTAACCAATTCAGTTATTGATATGGTCGATTCTATGAAATATTTGGGAGTAACAGTACAAAGGAACATGAAATGGGACATACACATTAATTCTTTAGTAGGTAGAGCAAATTCTAGGCTGCGATTCCAAGGTCGAATCTTGAAAAATTGTAATGAACAAACAAAGGAGATAGCGTACAAATCTCTTGTGCGTCCACAGTTGGACTATTGTTGTGCCATTTGGGATCCGTTTCGTAAGAGGCTGATCGAAAGTATAGAGAAAGTACAGAGAAGAGCCGCTCGATTCGTGACCGCCTGCTATAGTCCTTATGAAAGCGTCACAAAACTGATTAATAGACTAGGCTGGGAGTCTCTGGTAGATAGACGACACACGTTTCGTTTAAACTTTTGGCAAACATGTGTACTCCCACTTTCACTTACGAGTGTAGTGAAATACTTCTTCCACCAACCTATTTGAGCCGGAAAGATAAGATTAGAAAAATAAGGTGCTGCACTGATTCTTATATGAATTCTTTTTTCCCTCGTACCATTATGGATTGGAATGCACAACAAAGAGATTAGCTTTGGTGCTGAGCACCCTCTGCCACCCACAATTTCGTGAATTGCAGAGTATATATGTAGATGTAGATGTAGATGTAGATGAAGGCACTGTATATTGTGATTAATCCGTTGGATGGGGACGTTAAGCCTGGAAGCCACTCGGCGTGCTTTGGAAGATAGGACCTGAATAGGTCAGCACAGGGTTTCGTAGTACGGAGGTTCAGGTGTGTAATACAGCATTCCTGCACAGCAAAGAGCTCAGAAAATATTAGCTTACGACTTAGAATTGAGCCAATACATGTTTTTTCGATAAAAGGGTTTTATTCAAGATTGACAGTCGAAATTGTGTTACGTGTTTCGCCAAGTGGAGTTAAGAAACATCGTATAGAAAAATAGGACCTACGATTAGGAAATAGGAACTACGGTCTACCGACAATATAGGTTTGTAAGAAGTAACCAAATATGATTACTGCAGTAACGTGGGGTTGTACTAATTGTGTGAAGAACTTTTACAAGGTTTTTTTTTACTCGTTTTCCGATGTGAAGAATGGTCTGGTTGAGTGAGCAATCAGACTTTCCTGTGTTTTACTGTTTGGTAAAACGATTCCTGATTTTTGAATACGACACTCTGAAAAACTTTGAAGCCAGAATTTCTGCAGCAGATATCGACATTTTGGAACACACTGCCTGTGCCGTTTTGTGATGTTTGACATTTACTCTTTCCAGATAAACATTTGTTTTCTGATAAAGCTGGCGAGGAGTGATATTATCCAGTGGTATGTTGTTTACATAAGTTTGCAACATACCATAAAACTAGGCAGAACGAAGTTCTGTATTTGAATTTTTCTACGTACGCTATCTTTTGGGAAACTCCGTGGGAATGAAAGCTGGAAAATCTCTGACAGTAATGTACCGACTGTCATATCTAGTTTTAATTAAACTCTCCGTTGTGGTTCTCTAGCGAATGTTGTTAAATCAATATTGGCGCAGCGAAAGCTTTGTTTGCCGTGGATGTTACAGGCGTTTGTTATTTTAAGCTGCTCTTGCCGGCTCATTGTAGTGGAACTTCACAAACTGCGGCTTTGGTTGATGACCGATCTGTCTTCTTAGTTCTGTGATGTTTGTAATAATATGTAGAACCAAGGGGTAGTGAGAGAGGTTTAATCTGTCATGCATAACGCTCTTACCAAGGCCGAGTCACCTGATCATACCGGGCAAAAGACACCTACAGTTTATGTGGAATTGGATCAACGCAGCTTTGCCGAACGTTCAGTTTTGAGGGACCGAGGTTGGTGGGTGAGCGGTAACGCTCGAGTCTAGTATTTTGGGTCACACAATTTCAAATCCGCGCACGTATTGGATTAATGGTTTCCCTAAATCATTTAAAGCCAATTCCGAGATGATTTCTTCAGAATGTGGCGAATTCCTTCCCCTTTCTTGCCGCCAATCCCATCTAGCTTCTAATAAGGCGTTAAATCCAAAGAAAAAAAAATTTAAAGGCGCATAGAAACTTCAAGGTTTCTAACTAGTAATAACAAAAATTGATTCAGATGGTGAGTAAGTTTTATTGTATAAGTAAGATGTTTTAGAAAACAAAAATGACAGTTATAAAAAACTCACCTGAACGAAAGTACACGTTACGTGAGCTTAATACAGCCAACTAATTGATATGGCTTTTGTTGCAATGGAAGACTTTGCTCTTAGTTAATTTGGCGATTAAGTTGCACGAGGACCATGTTTTAATATGTATGGCCGCCGGGAGAAAAATTTTGCGGTAATAACTCAGAAACCGTTACATCGGTGCGCTGGTACGAAACCTTAATTAAATTTAAAACTTTTAAAATATTTTCTGAGGGCTGCCGCGTTACATATTAAAGGCTTTAGGAACACGCCGTTCACTGTGTAAGAAAGATTGAACTTCGCTTATGGAGAACAACGTAGTTTTTAATTTAAGACTACCGCAATAGAGCATTTATGCGGAAAGAGCAAGGCGCAGTTTTTTTCTTAAATTGTCGGGTATATAAAATTTTAATTTAAACAACTGGGAAACAAACAAAGAAAATGTAATAACATTAAAAGACAAACAACGGAAATATAACACTTTCTATTTTTCATGATAAGAATTTTATTTTTAACTTTAATTGATTGTTCCATTGTTTTAAATATTATGCTTAATCACGCTAGTCATAGTTCCCTATAACAGCGATGATTTTATTTAGCATCAAGTCTTCATTGTAACGTTTTGACTGTATCGTCTAATCGTTGTTGAAAGTACAGTAAACGAAAACTTAATTATTGCTGGAATATGAATAACTAATGGTTTCTAGGCAGTTATTAATATTCATTTCATGTATTAGTTCAATGGTGCTAAGAGAAAAAAAATATGCCTCACACATTTCTCATCATGCACAAACAAAAAACTGACAACTGTCAAATGAAAATATTCAGGTATCATACCTCATAACGTTGCTATGAAACGTATTCATCAGTCCAAATCGTTACGAAATTGTTGTACGAAGACATTTACAGTTAATGTTTTCTGAAGAAGTATTTATAATAGTGTAAGTAAATCCGTTACGAAATTCTATAAAAAATTCTAGAGAAGTAACCAGTCGCAAACACAAAAGGACAAGCTGATCATAAAAAGATCCAGGATGGTCAGCGGAATGAGAGGAGGAACGAACTGAACATAAGAGTATACCCTGTCTGGTTATGAATAAATGTGTTAAAAGACAGACACACTTAAAAATATTTCAGGGCATAAAATACTTGAAGGCAAATGGATAAAGTTCTTTTGCTTCTCTCACTGAACGAACATAATGTATTTAAAAAAGAACGGATTAAAACAAATCCAAATTACCTCAGATTATTGCATAAATTTACACTATGGTAATTTTTTTAAATAAATTACTAGGCAAGAAGTTCTTGGATTACTTTCTTGGGCCTAACGTATATTACATAATATAGATTTTTTCCAATCTATGTGTTGATTATCCCCGTACTAATTTTTCCAACGTTTTATTTTTATCTGAAAAGTAAGGCGACAACAGGTAATTTTAACTGGCAGCATTATCTGTTCCCTCAGGATCCATTAAACACGGCACTAATGTTGTTTGTGGCGTGTGTAAGTATATGTGCATGCTTTTAAGTGGAAGTAAAATGTCATTACCACAGATCGAGTAGATGATTCACTATTCCGTGTTAACTGCCTTCGCATCATCAGAATGAGTTCCCAGTCAAATTGGAACAAAAATGAAACGTCAATTTTTTTTTTTGGTATATAAGAAAGCATCAAGTAAAAACATTTTTATTTCACTTTACTCTTAAGCAATAATGTAACAAATGTTTCAAAATTTGTAAAACTTTAAATTCTTTATTTTATCCGTCCATAACGTTTTGAATTTTGTTGGAGTAATTCCAGGTATTTCGTCTACTGTCTATTGTACATTCTCTCTCCAATTTAAGTACTTTCAAAACATTTATTTTCAGACTTGTTTGTCCCTGCCACTTTCTATAAAGACCAATCAAAAAATGTGTGTCTAAAACACGAAATAATATTGACAAACCTTATTCGATCTTGGGGTCGAAACACGTAATACGTGAAAATTCTCTAACTTATTCCATTTAGGTGCTACAGGCCTGTGACAGACGGGCACACAGTGAAATATCGCATTATGACTTCGATTCCCTTTGAGAAACATATAAGAGAAAAAGGAGGTTATAAATTCCCCTTACGCTGGTATATTTGCTTCCTTTATATGACACGACCTGGATTTTACATCTTCATCTAAATTTGACAGAAGCAAGACTTGGAGAAATTGCACTTGTTATGCTTTATAGCAGACGTCAGCGAACTACTTGTCTTCAGTCTGGACCCCGTATTTCAATCTTCAAATTAATATATCAGTTAAATTACCAATACCAATACAGAACTAGTACCAATAAAAATAGTTTTTTGTTAGGTATGTCTATTAAAAAAACATGCCTATTCGAGTTTGCAACCCGGCCTGCCGAACCTGATTTTTCTTTACCATCTCTTTCTTAAAAAAGTTTGCCGACTCCTGCTTTACAGTAAGTTTCATGCTATAATATTCTGCTTTGTTTTAACAGCCGACGCTCTTTAGAAAAAGACAAACCATGTTTGCAGTCAAATTTTAGAAATAAATAAAATGTTTAAACGCAGCGCTTTCTGTGAAGGATTAAGGTCACGTTTCAAATGTATTCCATAGGCAAACATAACCTTTATTCCAGAAAATGC
>JARYHS010011408.1:121243360-121430336 GCA_031002005.1 Vandiemenella viatica
ACACTAGGTAACACAAACGCATTACCGCGTCTCTCGCTGGCTGCGCCGCCGCCTTTGGAATAAATCGCGCTGCTCAGACAGCCCAGCCAGCTGCGCTCCGCAGTCGATTGGCTGGCCACTCCGGCTGCCGATATTTATATCCGGATTCAAACGGAAGCGAAACTGCGCTCTCTTTGCACGGCAATGGCGTTATTACCTTCAGCCTGAACTACGAAGCAGTAGCATTTGAGTTCCCTGTTTTTACTTTCTCCACAGTGTGCATAAATTATACGAGTATTAGAAAATTGCTTCTCGATGTTTCAACAGCTCTCCCAGCATTCAGGTACTAATGATCATTTTTGGTATGTCGTTATTTATTTTCTTCTTCTTCAGCACCTTCTCCCCACACAATGAATTTTACTCGTCGTTGGCATGGTCAGATTTGGAACCAAGAATTTTTTACCTACTTCCAGGTCGTAATAAGTACTACTTGGGAAATATAATAATAATTCAGTGTGGTCGTAATGACCTAGAGATAAGTTTTTTTTTTTTAATTTGCTGCGCATTCCGCCCCTATCGTAGCCGCCTTAACCTAACCCAATTTTCCTGCTGGGTACAGGGGACCTTCAGTTTAACGTGGAATCCGAACCACGGACGCGTTCTGGTGTATTTCACTTTACACAGCAAGCTGTGACAGAGGTGAAGGTCGGGTTAAGCGCCTTTGAAAATCCCCTCCGAGACAGGGATTCGAACCGGGTACCTTCCGATCTCCAGTCAGACGCTTAACCACTGAGCCACCAGACCGCTCACTTGGGAACTGAACTGTTGCTATGTGTCTGTTCAGCAAATGATAGGTATATTATTTGTTTGTGAAATGTGTAGTTTTTGAACTGGAGATTGGGGACCGTCCCGGAACTCGCTTTGATGGCAGGACGGGTGGGATGTGGACTCGTGCCCGATCCGTTGTACCTCCCCTACCCAGTGTATGGCGTCTCAGTGCACTCAGCCACACTGGCGGGTTGTCGTTATTAATATTACTATTACTTTTTACAAACGATTCCCATTTTCCCTGTTACCGATATCACTCCTCGCGAATGCAGAATGGTTCCTTTAAAAGAACTTGGCTGAATTCCTTCCCGTTCCTTACCCTAATCTTCTCTTGGCTCTAAAGACCTCGAAGTTGCCAATATTAATCTCAAAAATAAAAAATAAAAAGAAATTACAAGGCAAGTGAGAAAGGGTGCGTTGCTTCGGACGTACGAAGTTTGTTGGAGAGGATATTTTGGCCGGGATTTAGGCAGGAATCGCGCGTGGGCCCACGTTGGAGAATCTTTCAGAAAATGTAATTGTTTATAAAATCCGCAGAAATGAACGCATGTGAGACTACATCTCTCTCCATCGCCATGCTCGATGGACTGTCTATTCTATTCCACATTTGAACATAAAAGACAACGCACGTTAATATCGAATTGGGCTCAGATGTGTCTATTTTTTGCAGTTCTTACAGTTACAAGACCTCAGTAGTTTCATTCTGAATCTAATCGAATAGTTATATCACTAACTTCCTCCCATGTGCTTCAGCATGCTCAATGGTGTGTTGGCCTCTAAACATATTTACTCCCCCTCCCATCCCCCATGGACATTTAATTGGGGTGATTTCCGGTCGCCTTCGTCATTATGTTTACTTTTGTTACATGTGTAGATGGCTCTATGTGCGAGTGTGTTTTCTTCACGTTATGCATATGAGAGGAAACAAGATAGTTGATAAAACGCAGTGTTGGCGTATTTGGGACTAATATTTCGAAAGACACCAGGATGTTCGTCAAGATTAATTTTCTCGTCATCAACGTTGTTCTTTGCCCTTATTCCATAAACACCGCAGTTATTTTTGGGTTTTAATTAGGATTTTTGCTACATATTCTAGTTATAAGGACTATTTCACTATCATTTTTTGTTCCCTGTTGTCAAAATACCTATTAGTTAACATTTAATCAACAATCAGAGCTTTAACCATCTAACTCCACAGTTACTACGTTTGCGAGGAGCGTCTGTTTGTTTGCCAGTAACTATACTACTAAGTATATGTTTCTTTGTGAATCGCCTCTTACAACTCCTTTTGGTTACTTCCTGTGCTGAAAAAAAAAAATTCCGTGTCAGATAGATATATAACTTTCTGTTCTGCCATATAACTTACTGCACACTGTTTTTAGACTACATTCACTCGAAATGTTCACGAAGCCAGATTTCTTTGCCACTCTTCGGAATGCAAGCTATAGCGAAGTGTCACACCTCATTATTTGCAGATTCATTCATTTTAATGTCACATCTTACACAAAACCTTTTTTAAAGTTTGGATTTTAACGAGGACATGTGGCTCCTTAGAATTAAATTCTTACTGTCAGTTCTTGCACAAAGTCGTCAATTAAAAAATTGTCTAGTTTGTACCATTGCTTAAGCTTCTCGACTTTCTTATTTTTGGGGTGAATAATAGCAAGTCAGCCCTCCTCGTTAACTCAGGTGGTTTAGGGAGCGTGATGGTGTCTGGCGCCTTACACGGGATAAGCTGGTTCGACTTTTGCCACTGGAAGAAAGTTTCATCATCAGGACTTGGCCGAAAGTGTAGAATAGTTCCTAATGACCACATAGTTCACCAAAGTCTTGTGTTAGATCCCAATGCATGTGGAGTGAGGGCATGCGGTGCTGTTACCGGTGTTTCGTGTGTCGGAAGGCAAGGGAAACCACTGCAGCAATTTCCCAAGACACTACCTCGGAAGAGCAACTCCCTCCATCGTGGAGCCAACGGCTATAGTGAACATCACATTAGAATAACGTTTTGAGGAATCCTGTTAATGCCGCTGATATGGGGAACGTTTCGTAAATAAAATGGTATTAGGCATATTGCATTGATTTTTGGAAAGCCAGTGTACTTTCTTCGAGTTATGAAGGATACTTTAGCCGTCTATGTAAACCATGAATGCTTTCTTCTGAAACCATAGGTATTGCAACATCGACTTCATGTATCAGTACCTCGCCTCGCATTCGGGAGGACGGCGATTCGAATCCCCGTCCGGGCATCCAGATTTGGGTTTTCCATGGTGTCCCCAAATCACTCCAGGCAAATGCCGGGATGCTTCCTTCAAAAGGCCATGGCCGAATTCCTTCCCATTCCTTGCCCCCATCCTTGCCCCCCATCCTTTCCCGTCTCTAAAGACCTCGATGTTAAAAAGAGACGTAAAGCAGTTACAAAAAAAAAAATTTGTATCAGTACGAATCACCAAAATGTATTGTACAACTTTATAATATGATGATGTTATTAGAGTTGTACTGTTAATTCAGCTATTCTCAACGTGACAATGGCCTTCTTCTTACAGAGAGGTAGCCAATAGTTTCTGCAAATTAGGGGCGATATCATCTATAATAGGATAGAATGAATTAAAATTGGTGTCTAACATGTATTATTTACTACTTTTTATGTTCCTAAGTTATTTAGGTATTTCATCAATTTCATCAGGAAAATATCAATTCCTTTTCTGGGGGGTGAGGGGTGGAGGGATGACAATTTTTTTTGATTATGGCTTTACGCCTTGTCGACATCGAGGTCATTAGAGGCGGGAAAGGACGGGGGACAAGGAACGGGAAGGAATTCGGCCACGGCCCTTTGTAGGAAGCATCCAGGCATTCGCCTGGAGTGATTTGGGGAAACCATGGAAAAACCAAATCTGGATGCGCAGTCGGGGATTCGAACTCTCGTTCTCCAGAATGCCAGGCCAGAGCGTTAACCACTCACCCACCACGCCCGCTGATGACAAGGATTACCGCACAAAGACTTTAGTAAGCTGAATTACTTGAGTAACAATTATCTGAATGATATCAAATGTCGTACTTATCTGCGTACTTGCATGTTTCAGTACTGTGATTTGTATTCCATTTAATAATTTTTATTTTACTGTATGTTTCCAGCCTTTTTTTAAATTATTTAAAATATGATGGTACAACTAAAGTTAGGTACATAATGCCGAAGAAACAAAAATACCTTAAGAAATTCATTAAAAGTACTCGTTGTGTCGTACCATACATTGTCATTTAGCCTGAATGGATTGGGGAGGGGGGGGTATGTTTTTTTTGTTTTAGATTAAAGCGGTCTCTGTGGTGGAAGTTTGACTAACCTTTAGGATTTTTCCAAATCTCTTGGGATCTCTTCTCTCTTGAAGAAGTATTCTGATCTTGAGTCGCCTTCCTAATCTTGCATATCTAGAACCATATGTTTTGGACTACTAATTACGATTATAACTAGTCAAGAAGTCGCGATTAGTACGCTGGAGAACTTTGTGGCAAGGGAAGGCTAGCACAGCAGAGAATCTACATTATAAATGATGATAGGCGACTATCGGCTTCAGAATTCCGTTTATGGATCACTGAGAACTGGAAACAATACTGTTGATAACGCGATCTGTGATAGTCGTTATCACTGATGGAACATGTTAATAGACCGATTGAATGGCAAATGAACAGAATGGAAAATGTGGTGGTCACGCAAAGCTGTCTAGAGACATTTAACTACTATTCAATCCATCTTGACTGTTTATACGCTGAAGTATGTGTCTGAAAAACTGACCTGTCTTGAAACTTAATTATCTTCCCAAAATATTATTTCTAATTCCTTCCCAATAATTCCAGAGGGTCAGAAATGACCTTCACAACACGAATGATATTAATTTGTAGCTTGGTTTGCTGTCAGCTAATAACAAGATTTTGAGAACATGCAGAGTTATCATCAAATTTAATACTTTTTGTGTAATCAATTTAGACATTGACTTTAATAAATTATGATAAACTCTTAGTTTAATAATAGACTCTTTGTAATTTGTGTCTAGTTTTTGTTTTTGGAATTCAAGAACGTGATTTGTTGGTCATTTAAGTGATTATGAAGTTTAACTTACAATTATTTCAGTAAACTGATAAGAACGACGATAGAAAGTGGCAATTCTCCATCGAAAGAATGTATTATCTTTCCCAAGAGAAAGTACGTGAAAATTTTAACATTAAATGCACTCTTCCATATTTAACCACAATGTCTGGTAAATTTTATTCATGTTACGAGTCGTCAGCATTATTTTCAATAGATTGTATGCCAATTTGCTGGAATTACAGTGATTATTCGGGGATGAAATTACAGTCACTGAGTGTTTATTATCTCTGTTATTAATTTAAATACTTCCTGTTTAATTTCCATCAAGAGCCGCTGTTAATGAGACATTGTAGCCAGCGTACAGTCGGTGCTTCGTAAAGATCCTACGACTGCCAGAAGATTCGACCGATAGAGTAACATACCCCCGAATTATTATAATTGACGAAGAGCTACAAAGACGTTTCTTATGTCAGTTTGCAGAGTAGCTGGGTAAAAATAATATCAAGGATATTCATTTTAATGTCAGACACTACGGAATTCCAATTTTCGATAGCGACAGAAATTAATGTTTGTTGGAGTCACGAACGAGGTATAATCTAAATCCGAGTGATGTTTCGATAGTGGAATGTTATTTTTACTTGAGCTCAGACGTTATTCGCTTCTAGGACGAAGATAAGGAATTTTTAATCTCCTAATGTTATGTGTTTTTGCTTTTAGAATCTTACAGGGCGCAATAAAAACATGACGTTTGAAGCAGATAAAAATATATGAAATCACAATAAGACCTATTATTAGTCCCCGGTTATAAAGACACGGCTGACAAAAAAAAAACAAAAAAAAAAACAAAAAAAACACCCGAAAGAATAATTTTAATTAAAAAATGAAAAGAAAGTAGTAAGACTAATAACAGGAAAAACGGGTAAGGAATCAATATGGAATAGGAATACACGATTTCTATGTAAAGTGCAAAAAATAAGAAGACTGGTAAAAGAAGGAAAGTCGTATTAGAATGAACACACAGACAGAATAGTTGAAGAACGAAAAGTTAAAAATAAAAGAGCCAACAATGATAAAAGAGAGACAAAGAGAATCCAGGCTGTAGTCTGCTAAGCAAAACAGAAGAAAAAGAAGAATTTTACTAGTGTATGGCCAATGGTTGCAGCGACTTTAATTGACATTAAAGTCGTTGTGCCAACTTTTGTTCGATATTTACGAAATTTCTTTTTGTTATTTAGGCTACTAATTAATGGTTGTAGTATCAATTGTAGTACAAGTAGCTTTTAATCATGAAATTGATGTTCCACGACGCGACAAGCGTTACCCTCAACAAAGCAATTAATTAATCATTTAGTCAACTTCAGAGCAACCATATAAACACAAGGCGACTGGTTCCAGGCTAGTTAATTTACTTTTTCAGAATGACTGTTTGTCCCTTGGTACTAATAAAGTATTGTGATGACAATAGTGCAGATTTCTTACTTCTTAATCATTAGATATAAATTTCTGATTTTGGTCTAATACGGATACTCGTGTATTTTACTGTTTTTAGGGACTTTTATCAGCAGCACCGAACGGTTTAACGCTTCTCCAGAAAGGTTGCTTTGCAATATCCTCATAAGTGGCCAGAATAGACAAAAATACTAAAGACACAATAAGGCAAATTTATCTTAGTTCTGCCTACCAGACAATGGGAAGATTTGGTCTGCTTAATCGGGCTGATACTTTCAGTTCAGAGATAAATACGCTAAGCTTTTATAATATCAAGACAGCATGTGTAAAATACAACACAATTTTGAAACATAATTAGTGATTGGCTTGTACCGAGTTTTGTTTTTCAAGTTTCTACAAAGGCCATGATGACTATGTTTGCGTTTTTAAATTAAATGTCAGAGTTGATGGTAAAAAATATTACACGAGAACCTTTATCTTTTGCTGCCCAATTGTGCCATTTGCTGATCACGGATATTCACGGACGTCCGGTATTATCCCTTCAATGGCGTTCTGTGTTTACAGGAATGCGGGTTTAACAAGGGAGTCCAAGTGTGTCTGTAAACGTATTTTGTGTTGTGTCTGTGTTAAGTGTTAATTTGATTGTGAATTGTAACAGTCGGAAATAAGACTTTTCCCAGCCTTCGATTAAGGAAACCAGCCGAATATCTTAATCAGGACGACTGGTAAACCAGGCAAGGGGTTTCCTTCCGGTATAGTAACTGAAGTAGTGTTACATTTACATGAAATTTCGAGAAGGGTTGTTGTACACCTGTCCTTGAGTCGATTAGTTGTCGCAAATAATTTGAATATAGACTCAAAATACTGATCACGTGATTATTTATGTTTTCTAAGTGCTATCTCATTCCCTGAAAACTGTGTTTTCTGTTGCTTGATTTTTGTGGTACAGGTATTTTTAGAATTAAACGTGTAGCACTTGATAATGGCGGGGGAGGTTGTGACATCCGAAACGTCGTGTTTGATCGATGGAATGACTCGGCTAGTTACCCGAGAAAAATTTATTCGTGTAGCCTAATACTATCTAACTGTTGCTTGGAGCAGATACAGTGATGTGAACTGTTGGCGAGTTAAACTTTCGCCTCTTTGCGCCAACTGTTCCCATCCGGCACCGAGTTTTTGCTGTTTAATTCTCTGTTCCGCTCGTTTCGTTCTGCTCATAACTGTCACGAGCATCATACACAGTGTCGCAAAAATTAACTAGTCACTGATGCATAAGCGTCAAACGGCTTTACATATATTACGATCCTCAGCCGTTTTTCAATCCTTAATTTTTAATTAATTGCCTGTGCGTATAAAATTTATGTCTATCGATATAAAGTCAATACGAATTTGTCAGACTGATGATAAACTCTCATTAATCATTTTTCCTAATTATAATACATGTATAGATTTATGAATAAAAAAAGTAATTGTGACAGTTATCGGTTTAACGTACCAGAGTATCTTAAAATGCTATTACGTTGAAAGCAAGCTTGATATTAACGGATATATGGAAATCGTATTCATAAGCGATTACCATTCCAGAACATTACCGAACATCAACAATCTTATGTTACGAAAATTGTAATGAAGATTACGTGCCATTTACATGAGTTTACATGCGAAAATTTATTGTAATAGTGAAGATTTGTTTCATAGTAGCAGAGAAATTAAAAATGCTCGAACATAGGTGTCTACATGAAGAGCCTTAAAAACGAAAAATATCGCTAAAATACAACAATTTAAATACACCAAAGCTGGCAACCAGAATGCAAAGTTGCAGCTATGAGAGTTGGAACTGGGAGTAGGAAGTAAACAGCGGTTTCGCCCCCTATAATTATCTCGCCCTGCGGCCGCTTCCCCTATAATTAGGCGCCACCGCCCTGTAATTATCTACCTGGCTGCCGGCGCCGCTTACCGTCATTATCTTTGTAGGTCACGCGCCCCGCCCCCTGCGGCCGCTTCCCCTATAATTAGGCGCCACCGGCCTGTCATTATCTTTGTAGGTCACCCGCCCCGCCCCTGCAGGTGTGCAGGTCGCTTCCCCTCCTATATCCAGAACACCCATGCCGGTTCTGTATTAAATAGGTCACGCGCCGCGCCCCCTGCAGCCACGCCGGCGCCTCTCACCGTAATTATCTTTGTAGGTCACGCGCCCCGCCCCTGCAGCCACGCCGGCGCCTCTCACCGTAATTATCTTAGTAGGTCACGCGCCCCGCCCCTGCAGCCACGCCGGCGCCTCTCACCGTAATTATCTTTGTAGTTCACCCGCCCCGCCACTGCAGCCACGATGGCGCTGCTCACAGTCATTATCTTGGGGTGCAGGCCTCTATAAAAGAAGCGTCGTAACAGGAACTAAGCCAGTTGTATCTGAACTTACACAGAGACAATGTCTTCGCAAAGCATTGAAGATTTGCCTTCTCTCGATGACGTGAATCTGCAAGGTAATTATTTTTTCATACATTGCCAGTTTCAATTATTTATATTTTATTTATTTAACAAAATTTATATAGTCTTTTAAACTATGCTATCTTTTTTAGATTTACTGTCTGAAGGAGCCACTAGTGATGGAAGTCTGTTGGTTTTCGGCTCCAACGAATGGAATTGGGAATTATTTGATAAATATCTCAGTAAGTTTTTTTTTATTTCATTTAATTAACATAGCGTTTTATCCTATATTACCATTTAAACTTTTTTTTTTTTTTTACAGATACGCCATCTGAAGGACTAGAATTCGAGGGTATACCTACCACTAGTGTTTATGATGTACCCATACAAATGAATGGTAAGTTATTTATTCATACATTCCTTGTAATTAGATGTCAGCTTTATAATTTTTCATTTAACATAATTCCATGTACTGTTAAATATTTGATATTGTTGATAAAAATTTCATTTAATTAACATTGCGTTTTATCCTAACTTTTTTTTTTTTTTACAGATATGCCATCTGAAGAACTAGAGTTCGAGGGTATACCTACCACTAGTACTTACGATGTACCCATGCAAATGAATGGTAAGTTATTTATTCATATATTCCTTGTAATTAGATGTCAGCTTTATTCTGATAGCTTTCTATCGTTTCATGAGTATAATTTTTCATTTAACAAAAATCCATGTACTGTTTTAACTTAATATTGAATATTTTTTTTTTCATAGATTTGCTGGAGTGTGATGAAATTAACGTGCCCAGTAAACGGAGGAGGGTTCATTCCATGCAACCAAATGGTAAGTCTCACTTTGATATTTTTTTAATTATATTCCATGTAGCTAGGATGCCAGCTTAATTCTCATTGGTTTCAGGTACTTCTGAAGGCATGGATGATACTGATCCACCCAGGTTTTTGCAATTTGCAGAGCCAGCGAGTCATGAGACTTTATCTGGTGCAGGCTTGGAACAGGAATTAGCTGATTGTGAGTACATTATACTTTATATTTTTTTTTGTAATTACCTTTTTTCTTTACATCATGTTTTTTTTTTAACCAATGCTTATTTTTTTTTTATAGATATGGCACAGTATGATGGTTTACCAACCACAAATGTTTATGACTGGGAACAAGACTTAATTAATAGTGAGTACAATACACATAAAAATTAATTTAACAAAAATGTGTTTAACGTTTTGACCTAAATTATCATTCTTTTTTATAGATTTTCCACGGTATGAGGAACCTAGGAGGACTCATTCCATACAACCGAATGGTACGTTTCACTTCGTTATTTATTCATACATTCCATGTAATTAGATGTCAGCTTTATTCTCATTGGTTTCTATCTTTGCAGAGCCGCCCGCAGCCATGAATGCCGCCGTCGTGTCCGGACCTGCTCCGCCCATGTGGAGACCTTGGGAAATGCAGGACTCAACCGATAGGCGAAACCCAACACCCGGACCTAGCAGGCAGGGCTCAGGAGTGGCAGGCCCTAGTAGCCGGGGCTCAGGAGTAGCAGGCCCTAGCAGGCAGGCCGCAGGAGTGGCAGGCCCTAGCAGGCAGCAGCAGCCAAATATATCATGTGCAGCAACGAGGGGTGAGTGTCCAGACGCAACGCGCTTAATCCTTGAAGATAGGCAGAGTGCTTTTAAAAATAGAATCTATACCGGAACCATTCAAAATTCTGAAAATTTTATTGGACCAATTAACTTCATTGATGCATGTTATGATCTTTTGGCAAATAAAGTCCGCGAAATTGTTAGTTGCCGGTCCACCCCGGCTGTAAAGGTTCAGGTTGGGCTGGCAACATCTTTTGCAGTTCAGAAGGAGTTAAATATCGTTTCCGCAAATTTGTATTTTCTTACCAAAATGTGTGAAGTCACAACCAGCACTCACCTGCCTGATTGGTATAAGATCTGTGTGAAATCGGAGATCACGACTAAATTGGAAGAGTTTCAGGAGAGGGATTCTGGAAAAACCCTCGAGAGATTAATTTCCCTCGACATAAACATTGCTCATTTTCAACCGTTCTATCGAGGGTCTTCCCATGTTGCTCTTCCAGTTGATATCCAAAGAAAACTGGCTATAGTCAACGTGCAAAACAATGATGAGTTATGTTTCCTTTGGACTCTCCTTGCAGCTCAAGTACAGGCGCCGCATAAACACGCATATAAAGTTAGATATTACAGAGAGGCATTCGCAAGCCATAAATTCGATTTCTCAGGTATTGAGTTTCCGGTAAAACTCGCAGATATTTCCAAATTCGAGAGGCAAAATCCAGGCATTTCAGTAAATGTTTTTGGTCTGGATCTTATTAAAGGTAGGAATGAAGTTGTCGGGCCCTTACACTTAACTGCAGACAAACGCGATAACCACATTAACATGTTACTGCATACTGATAGCAGTGGGAATTCCCATTACTGTTGGATTCGCAACTTATCGCGGCTAGTTAGATCTTCATTAAGTAACTACGAGCATGCTATGTACATATGCGACAGATGTCTGCAGCATTTTGGCAGCAAAGATCTTCTGTACCGTCACGAGATCGATTGTGCAAGGGCAGATCCAGTAAGAGTAGATTTGCCCGGCGATGACGATAAAACCTTAAAGTTTAAGGATTTTGCACACAAGCAGCGTGTGCCCGTCGTCGTTTACGCGGATTTTGAAAGTTTATTAGAACCTTATGATTCATGCAGTCCCCCACCCAACGCCTCTCACTCAACCAATGTCCAGAAACACACCCCATTCGCTGCGGCATACCAGGTCGTTTGTGAATGCGTACCTAGTCTGTCACGATTCAACTCCTTCTCGGGCCCAAACCCCGAGAAATGGCTTGTGGAACAACTTGTCGAGCTTGCCGAGGAAGTTGATGAAATTTACAAGGAGTGTATTCCCCTTGTAATGACAGATGAGCAAGAAGCAAAGTTTGCTGCTGCTACTGTATGCCACATCTGTGAGAAAGACATCGAACCGGGGACTGTTAAAGTTCGCGATCATTGTCATATCACAGGTAAATTTAGGGGGGCTGCACACAATGACTGCAATTTGCAGTTTAAGACTAAAAAGTTCATACCCATTTTCTTTCATAATTTGTCTGGGTATGACGCACACTTTATAGTTATGACATTATCCGACCTCGACGGCGATGGGATGGATGTACTTCCCATAAACACTGAACGCTACATTTCTTTTTCAAAAAAGGTTGAACGTACTTCAATTACGTTAAGGTTTCTGGACTCTTACCGATTTATGCAGGCCCCATTAGACAAACTGGTTGATACCCTTGAGGACGGCGACATGGGCATTACTAGTGCTCATTTTGACGACCCCGAGAAGTTTCAATTAGTTAAGCGGAAAGGAGTCTTCCCTTACGAATATATGGATTCGTGGGATAAACTCGACGAGGCCACGCTTCCTCCAAAATCAAAATTTTATAGTTCGCTGTCGGAGTCTGAAATTTCAGATGCCGATTACGAGCACGCGACACAAGTGTGGCAGACTTTCCAGATCAATACTTTACGTGAATATGCAAGTCTGTACATGGAAACAGATGTGCGGTTACTTGCAGATCTGTTTGAGAAATTTAGGAGTGTATGTTTGAGGAAATACACTACTGCCCACTGTGTTAATCTCTAGTGCATCCCACCCTCATTATATATAAAGTTATCGCTTCTATGCACTCCCAATTTTTATCAAAAATAAGAATTAACCTGAACTTACGCTAACTTATTCCACCTTCATGATAGTGGTTTTATTATGACTTGTGTGTGCGTTAATGTGTCTGATACGTTATGTCAGCACCTTTGATCGAATACATTCAGTTCTGTGATGCACACATATTTTGCTTTCATCCTTTGCTCACCCTATCATGATTGGAAGATTGTATGCGTTTTGAATACTCATCACATAGTTTTACTAACCTTAGCGCCTTTGATCGATAACATCTGTAGATTTCATCCTTTGCACTCCCTGACGGTAATGTGATGTGTGTGTTGGATGGGGCCGTGAAGGTTTGTCTGGGGAACTGTCGCTATAGCGGAAACATACATTTTTGTACATATATGACACTTTTCTGTAGCCAGGTGTAGTAATGAAAACACATGATATAGTTGTGCACTGCACTCTGTGGTGCACGCAGGTGTAATTGTCATGTCAACCAACGACATCTTGTTTTGGAAGGAAATTTTGGCAATATTTTACGTATTTTAATCATTTTTTTTTACCGATTTTCATGAAATTTAAGGGAATTTATAGGATTTTCATGCTTCTTACTGAAACTGTATATTTTTCACGAAATTATGCTTCTCTCTTGCTCCCTGTAATGTTCGATACTTTGTTCTATTTCTTTGACTGGTCGATTTTCATTTTTTTTATCTATTTTGCACATTTTCACACTTTTTAATAAAATTCGTGGAAAGTGGCACATACTTAGTACTTATATCCGGCAAAATTTATGTCTTATCGTGTATTGGTGTCTATTACGATTGGGGTCTTAAGACTAGTAAGTGATGAAGGACTCATGAAAAATAAGTTGATAAAGGATTTTTTAATGGATGGTGGGTAAAAAATAAAACAAAGTGAATCATGTACAATGTGTTTTTTATTTATACTTTTCACATGCATAAAAAATAATGTACAATATTTCTTTTTAATAAACATATATATATATCTACAAATTTTTTTTTATTTATATAAATCGTAATGATACTCCTAGAACACAGCAGCAACCAATTTATTTCTCTATATTTAGCAAACTTTATAATTTTTTACAATTTACAGATCATATCTGCAATATACGGATTTTTCACAATATTTAGACAAACTTACAGAGCATTTCGCTCAACAAACTTATAGTTTAACAGTGTTTTCGGGCTATGCACAGCTTATTGATTTTCTGTACACATATACAAATGACTCGATATAAACCAATAGTGCACTGCATTTAAGTTTCTCTCTCTATACAACACACAAAGTTTTTTTAAAAAAAAAATTATTTACACCAGCGGTCTAAGCACAAAACAATAGTGCACCGCATTTACATTTATATATATGTACAACACATCTATTTACAATTTTTGCAGCAGTCTATACAGTGCACTATGTATATACACGGATAAACGGTATATTTTATCTTCACTCAAACAATATTTACAAACATTCACTCATTATTTACAGAATCAGGAACACACTTGTGCCCCCACGGTAGGGTCTCTATGCCGTCGGGGAAAATATACCGCTTATTATCCGTCCTAGACAGACCCAGTTTGGATATTTGTTGTGTATTCACAATATGGAGGGAGGAGCCTATTCTTCGCTGCAGATGGAATTTTGGCGTGGCTCCATGAAGGCAATTTACATAGTCTTCCATCTGCAGCTTGCGTGTGACGGAGCGAGCCAAACCCTTAGCCCGTCTAGAGGTTTGACCCGACTCTAGCCGGAATGTGTACATCTTCGATCGTAACCCAGCAAACTCCACAATAGGGATGCCGTTCGCCTCGTCCTTCATAACACCGACCACCTTTTCGTTATGGGACTCTATCCCGAAAGGGTTGTCGGTGCTATACCCAGACGTGTCAAACTCATCCTTGTTGTGGAGCATTACTTCATATGGATCACAGTTCATCATATAAATGAAGCTGTCCGTGTCCATATAAAGCAGCTTGGGGCTTCCAAAGCGAGGAATAGCGAATTCATAATGAAATCGATACATCCTCACTTTGGAAAGGTCAAGAATACACATTCCGACATACACAGGTTTATTATAGAGGATCCGCACTTTCGCCATTTCCAGAGCTACAAAGTCTTCACGAAAAACGGTCATGTGTTTCAATCTGGGTGATGCTACGTATTTGCGGGCACCGCGGCGACCCGGCCAACCTGTACACAATTTCACGTCGCGGTGTCTACGAATATCCTCCATTGTTTTGCCGAAAATGGAATTGTTCATCAGTTTATAGAAATCTCTCTCGAAATCTGTGTTAGCTTGTCGACGAGAAATCCGTGTTGAGAGAGATGTAGTCTTTCAACCACGGTGACTGGTTGAAAGAAATCGCGCGATGTATTTTACTCACTTGCAACCCCAAATCTACACATTGCTGGAGGACTCGGTAATGGAGGACGTACCGTACCTTGTTCTCCAGTGTGGTCATCAACTTGGGGAGCGTGGAACCAACTGGGGCTTTGTGCTCTGGACATGGCGGTAGGTCTGCTAGAACGTCGTGTTTGTCCTGAGGAATCGTAAGGTCTACCTCCAACACGAATCCCCTGGGTGAATCAGACGCAACGCTCATAAAATCTATGCTCGCAATCTGCTCGGCCGACAACCACTGAAACCCACCAGAGGGTAGATACTCGGACATGGCCCAGCCGTACAAATTGTTAACATCGAAATACATGATAAAATTGTCTGGCGCCTCGCGGTTGTACTCCGACATGTACTTGTTATTTGCCTTGGCGTACCTATGGACGCATTGACAAATACCACCGCGTATTCCACGTTCGAAAAGGAGCAGCATGTCGATATCGGTCAGAAGGTCCAATTCAACACGTGTGCTCTTTAACATGGCCTGCCACGAAAGGCCTGGGGATGTAAAGTAGTGGGCAGGGTCCAGGGTGTATTTCCTCAAACATACACTCCTAAATTTCTCAAACAGATCTGCAAGTAACCGCACATCTGTTTCCATGTACAGACTTGCATATTCACGTAAAGTATTGATCTGGAAAGTCTGCCACACTTGTGTCGCGTGCTCGTAATCGGCATCTGAAATTTCAGACTCCGACAGCGAACTATAAAATTTTGATTTTGGAGGAAGCGTGGCCTCGTCGAGTTTATCCCACGAATCCATATATTCGTAAGGGAAGACTCCTTTCCGCTTAACTAATTGAAACTTCTCGGGGTCGTCAAAATGAGCACTAGTAATGCCCATGTCGCCGTCCTCAAGGGTATCAACCAGTTTGTCTAATGGGGCCTGCATAAATCGGTAAGAGTCCAGAAACCTTAACGTAATTGAAGTACGTTCAACCTTTTTTGAAAAAGAAATGTAGCGTTCAGTGTTTATGGGAAGTACATCCATCCCATCGCCGTCGAGGTCGGATAATGCCATAACTATAAAGTGTGCGTCATACCCAGACAAATTATGAAAGAAAATGGGTATGAACTTTTTAGTCTTAAACTGCAAATTGCAGTCATTGTGTGCAGCCCCCCTAAATTTACCTGTGATATGACAATGATCGCGAACTTTAACAGTCCCCGGTTCGATGTCTTTCTCACAGATGTGGCATACAGTAGCAGCAGCAAACTTTGCTTCTTGCTCATCTGTCATTACAAGGGGAATACACTCCTTGTAAATTTCATCAACTTCCTCGGCAAGCTCGACAAGTTGTTCCACAAGCCATTTCTCGGGGTTTGGACCCGAGAAGGAGTTGAATCGTGACAGACTAGGTACGCATTCACAAACGACCTGGTATGCCGCAGCGAATGGGGTGTGTTTCTGGACATTGGTTGAGTGAGAGGCGTTGGGTGGGGGACTGCATGAATCATAAGGTTCTAATAAACTTTCAAAATCCGCGTAAACGACGACGGGCACACGCTGCTTGTGTGCAAAATCCTTAAACTTTAAGGTTTTATCGTCATCGCCGGGCAAATCTACTCTTACTGGATCTGCCCTTGCGCAATCGATCTCGTGACGGTACAGAAGATCTTTGCTGCCAAAATGCTGCAGACATCTGTCGCATATGTACATAGCATGCTCGTAGTTACTTAATGAAGATCTAACTAGCCGCGATAAGTTGCGAATCCAACAGTAATGGGAATTCCCACTGCTATCAGTATGCAGTAACATGTTAATGTGGTTATCGCGTTTGTCTGCAGTTAAGTGTAAGGGCCCGACAACTTCATTCCTACCTTTAATAAGATCCAGACCGAAAACATTTACTGAAATGCCTGGATTTTGCCTCTCGAATTTGGAAATATCTGCGAGTTTTACCGGAAACTCAATACCTGAGAAATCGAATTTATGGCTTGCGAATGCCTCTCTGTAATATCTAACTTTATATGCGTGTTTATGCGGCGCCTGTACTTGAGCTGCAAGGAGAGTCCAAAGGAAACATAACTCATCATTGTTTTGCACGTTGACTATAGCCAGTTTTCTTTGGATATCAACTGGAAGAGCAACATGGGAAGACCCTCGATAGAACGGTTGAAAATGAGCAATGTTTATGTCGAGGGAAATTAATCTCTCGAGGGTTTTTCCAGAATCCCTCTCCTGAAACTCTTCCAATTTAGTCGTGATCTCCGATTTCACACAGATCTTATACCAATCAGGCAGGTGAGTGCTGGTTGTGACTTCACACATTTTGGTAAGAAAATACAAATTTGCGGAAACGATATTTAACTCCTTCTGAACTGCAAAAGATGTTGCCAGCCCAACCTGAACCTTTACAGCCGGGGTGGACCGGCAACTAACAATTTCGCGGACTTTATTTGCCAAAAGATCATAACATGCATCAATGAAGTTAATTGGTCCAATAAAATTTTCAGAATTTTGAATGGTTCCGGTATAGATTCTATTTTTAAAAGCACTCTGCCTATCTTCAAGGATTAAGCGCGTTGCGTCTGGACACTCACCCCTCGTTGCTGCACATGATATATTTGGCTGCTGCTGCCTGCTAGGGCCTGCCACTCCTGCGGCCTGCCTGCTAGGGCCTGCTACTCCTGAGCCCCGGCTACTAGGGCCTGCCACTCCTGAGCCCTGCCTGCTAGGTCCGGGTGTTGGGTTTCGCCTATCGGTTGAGTCCTGCATTTCCCAAGGTCTCCACATGGGCGGAGCAGGTCCGGACACGACGGCGGCATTCATGGCTGCGGGCGGCTCTGCAAAGATAGAAACCAATGAGAATAAAGCTGACATCTAATTACATGGAATGTATGAATAAATAACGAAGTGAAACGTACCATTCGGTTGTATGGAATGAGTCCTCCTAGGTTCCTCATACCGTGGAAAATCTATAAAAAGAAAGATAATTTAGGTCAAAACGTTAAACACATTTTTGTTAAATTAATTTTTATGTGTATTGTACTCACTATTAATTAAGTCTTGTTCCCAGTCATAAACATTTGTGGTTGGTAAACCATCATACTGTGCCATATCTATAAAAAAAAATAAGCATTGGTTAAAAAAAAAAAACATGATGTAAAGAAAAAAGGTAATTACAAAAAAAAATATAAAGTATAATGTACTCACAATCAGCTAATTCCTGTTCCAAGCCTGCACCAGATAAAGTCTCATGACTCGCTGGCTCTGCAAATTGCAAAAACCTGGGTGGATCAGTATCATCCATGCCTTCAGAAGTACCTGAAACCAATGAGAATTAAGCTGGCATCCTAGCTACATGGAATATAATTAAAAAAATATCAAAGTGAGACTTACCATTTGGTTGCATGGAATGAACCCTCCTCCGTTTACTGGGCACGTTAATTTCATCACACTCCAGCAAATCTATGAAAAAAAAAGTATTCAATATTAAGTTAAAACAGTACATGGATTTTTGTTAAATGAAAAATTATACTCATGAAACGATAGAAAGCTATCAGAATAAAGCTGACATCTAATTACAAGGAATATATGAAATAAATAACTTACCATTCATTTGCATGGGTACATCGTAAGTACTAGTGGTAGGTATACCCTCGAACTCTAGTTCTTCAGATGGCATATCTGTAAAAAAAAAAAAAAAGTTAGGATAAAACGCAATGTTAATTAAATGAAATTTTTATCAACAATATCAAATATTTAACAGTACATGGAATTATGTTAAATGAAAAATTATAAAGCTGACATCTAATTACAAGGAATGTATGAATAAATAACTTACCATTCATTTGTATGGGTACATCATAAACACTAGTGGTAGGTATACCCTCGAATTCTAGTCCTTCAGATGGCGTATCTGTAAAAAAAAAAAAAAAGTTTAAATGGTAATATAGGATAAAACGCTATGTTAATTAAATGAAATAAAAAAAAAACTTACTGAGATATTTATCAAATAATTCCCAATTCCATTCGTTGGAGCCGAAAACCAACAGACTTCCATCACTAGTGGCTCCTTCAGACAGTAAATCTAAAAAAGATAGCATAGTTTAAAAGACTATATAAATTTTGTTAAATAAATAAAATATAAATAATTGAAACTGGCAATGTATGAAAAAATAATTACCTTGCAGATTCACGTCATCGAGAGAAGCAAATCTTCAATGCTTTGCGAAGACATTGTCTCTGTGTAAGTTCAGATACAACTGGCTTAGTTCCTGTTACGACGCTTCTTTTATAGAGGCCTGCACCCCAAGATAATGACTGTGAGCAGCGCCATCGTGGCTGCAGTGGCGGGGCGGGTGAACTACAAAGATAATTACGGTGAGAGGCGCCGGCGTGGCTGCAGGGGCGGGGCGCGTGACCTACTAAGATAATTACGGTGAGAGGCGCCGGCGTGGCTGCAGGGGCGGGGCGCGTGACCTACAAAGATAATTACGGTGAGAGGCGCCGGCGTGGCTGCAGGGGGCGCGGCGCGTGACCTATTTAATACAGAACCGGCATGGGTGTTCTGGATATAGGAGGGGAAGCGACCTGCACACCTGCAGGGGCGGGGCGGGTGACCTACAAAGATAATGACAGGCCGGTGGCGCCTAATTATAGGGGAAGCGGCCGCAGGGGGCGGGGCGCGTGACCTACAAAGATAATGACGGTAAGCGGCGCCGGCAGCCAGGTAGATAATTACAGGGCGGTGGCGCCTAATTATAGGGGAAGCGGCCGCAGGGCGAGATAATTATAGGGGGCGAAACCGCTGTTTACTTCCTACTACTGGGTTTAGTTTAACCAAAGACTTTTTTTCTCACAGACAGATACAAAATGGTTTTTGAACCATTTTAGTATCTTTATAGTATCATGTATGTTGTAGGGTATAATTTTAATTTTTTTTTATGGCAATTTAGGTAAATGCGATTTGATGGTTAAAATGATAGAAAGGAAAATTTGTTTAGAAAGCAAGATATAACTTTCATTTTTATCTTAAATTAATTACGACGAATTTGGTTTGTTCATGAGCAGTGAGAAAATAAACGATGGGAATTACAGTAACTTCAATTGACGATCGTCAGTTGTCATAATCACGACGGTGGCTCGTGGCTAACGCAGCTGGTTAGGTTTCCGGAGTTTCGATGAAGAGACCTGCTGTGATGTCTTGGCGTTTAGAATAGGTTCAAGGTTAGTCATTAAGGCACGCTGCCCTATGCTGTTATACCCTGTTCACTCCGATCTGGCGGCTCAAGGTCATGTTCCCCTGGTCCCGCTCCTCACCTCACCGTTCCCTCCATTCAACGTCTCCAAACTGACCACTGGGTCCAGGTAGGCAAGTGGTAAATTTCTGCTTCGCATGCAGGAATAAGGGCAGCGGAGTGGGGAGAGAGAAGAGAGATTTTGTTAACTGAACGTGCTGTTGGTGATGTGTTAATATTTCACTGCCCAAGTGCGTTCTGACGTCTCGACTCGACTTGAAGTTCACAACACACCTCTCACTCCTTTCCTGTGGTACGCGAAAAAACATATAGAGATTGAAGTTCGCAGACGCATAGTACGCTAGTCCAGTAAGCAATTTGGCTGCCACAACTTAACCCAATCGTAGACTCACCGAACAGTACGCTCCAGTGATTTGCGTGGTATTATTCAAGCCTCTGCTAATCCAGCCACTCACTACATTCTCAAAGTTAGTGACCTTTTAGAAAATGTTTTTAAGTTGCAGGCAACTGGATTAATATACTGTGTTTCTAATTCAGTTTATTGGCTTCATAGTTGAACACGTCTCTGGTAGAAGATGTTATGTGTCTTTGTAACATAACGGCATTGCCTTTTCAGCAATGTAAAACTCATCTCCGCTTATTAGTCAATAACCTACCTTTTCGTTACAAGTGTACAGTTCTTTGACATGTTGACTACCAATAAAATGCAGATATAGAAAGGAGGCATTATGCCTCGCTACACTATGACGTGTAATCTGAAAGCACGAAGATTACAAGCACGAGGTATTACTGGACTTCATTTTTTCCTCTCTGAAACATATATTAGTGGCGTCGTCCTACTGAAAATGAAAGTTTAGTGAAGCTTTTTGAGTAAACGTGTAGATATAGTGATTTTGATTTGCCTCGAATTGGTGGTAACTATCCGTTCTTCGCATCGGTTCAGAACTAACGGACCAAACATTCGGTCGGATAGTCAGACTTTCCACCTTTTCTCCATGAGCATCTGAGGTTTCTAAAAGAAATGCTGTCTGATACGCGGTGTAACGCGAATACCCAGCTTCACTTCATTCCTGAACTAACTGTCTAGTTTTCATTAATAGAGGAATTGCTGGGAATATTGTGTGCTGTCAGGACAGAATCACTTCTGACATGTAAGAGTAATCATTATTTTCGCCGTTGGCGTAGTTGGTTGAGGCGCCGTGATGACATACGGGATATTTAGTTCGAGTTCTAGCGGCGAAAGAAATCTTCATCATCTGGACTTCGCCGGAATGGTAGGACAGGCGAAAGATGACATTGCCCCACCTCTCCGCAGTGCATATTGAGTGAAGGCAATTAATTTTTATAAACGATCTTGGTGACAAAGTGAAAAGCATTTTTAGATTGTTTGCTGATGATGCGGTTATTTATAGGGAAGTAAGGAATTTGGCCGATTGCTTAGAAATTCAGCGTCATCTGGATGTTATTTTGGCTTGGTGTGCTGAGTACAACTTGCACTAAATTGTAAAAAGTGAAAGACAATGAGCATAACTAACAAAAAGAATCCAATTGTTCAGAAATACAAGTTAACCAATTCAGTTATTGATATGGTCGATTCGATGAAATATTTGGGAGTAACAGTACAAAGGAACATGAAATGGGACATACACATTAATTCTTTAGTAGGTAGAGCTAATTCTAGGCTGCGATTCATAGGTCGAATCTTGAAAAATTGTAATGAACAAACAAAGGAGATAGCGTACAAATCTCTTGTGCGTTCACAGTTGGACTATTGTTGTGCCATTTGGGATCCGTTTCGTAAGAGGCTGATCGATAGTATGGAGAAAATACAGAGAAGATCCGCTCGATTCGTGACCGCATGCTACAGTCCTTATGAAAGCGTCACAAAACTGATTAATAGACTAGGCTGGGAGTCTCTGGTAGATAGACGACACACGTTTCGTTTAAACTTTTGGCAAACATGTGTACTCCCACTTTCACTTACGAGTGTAGTGAAATACTTCTTCCACCAACCTATTTGAGCCGGAAAGATAAGATTAGAAAAATAAGGTGCTGCACTGATTCTTATATGAATTCTTTTTTCCCTCGTACCATTATGGATTGGAATGCACAACAAAGAGATTAGCTTTGGTGCTGAGCACCCTCTGCCACCCACAATTTCGTGAATTGCAGAGTATATATGTAGATGTAGATGTAGATGAAGGCACTGTATATTGTGATTAATCCGTTGGATGGGGACGTTAAGCCTGGAAGCCACTCGGCGTGCTTTGGAAGATAGGGCCTGAATAGGTCAGCACAGGGTTTCGTAGTACGGAGGTTCAGGTGTGTAATACAGCATTCCTGCACAGCAAAGAGCTCAGAAAATATTAGCTTACGACTTAGAATTGAGCCAATACATGTTTTTCGATAAAAGGGTTTTATTCAAGACTGACAGTCGAAATTGTGTTACGTGTTTCGCCAAGTTAAGAAACATCGTATAGAAAAATAGGACCGACGATTAGGAAATAGGAACTACGGTCTACCGACAATATGGGTTTGTAAGAAGTAACCAAATATGATTACTGCAGTAACGTGGGGTTGTACTAATTGTGTGAAGAACTTTTACAAGGTTGTTTTTTTACTCGTTTTCCGATGTGAAGAATGGTCTGGTTGAGTGAGCAATCAGACTTTCCTGTGTTTTACTGTTTGGTAAAACGATTCCTGATTTTTGAATACGACACTCTGAAAAACTTTGAAGCCAGAATTTCTGTAGCAGATATCGACATTTTGGAACACACTGCCTGTGCCGTTTTGTGATGTTTGACATTTACTCTTTCCAGATAAACATTTGTTTTCTGATAAAGCTGGCGAGGAGTGATATTATCCAGTGGTATGTTGTTTACATAAGTTTGCAACATACCATAAAACTAGGCAGAACGAAGTTCTGTATTTGAATTTTTCTACGTACGCTATCTTTTGGGAAACTCCGTGGGAATGAAAGCTGGAAAATCTCTGACAGTAATGTACCGACTGTCATATCTAGTTTTAATTAAACTCTCCGTTGTGGTTCTCTAGCGAATGTTGTTAAATCAATATTGGCGCAGCGAAAGCTTCGTTTGCCGTGGATGTTACAGGCGTTTGTTATTTTAAGCTGCTCTTGCCGGCTCATTGTAGTGGAACTTCACAAACTGTGGCTTTGGTTGATGACCGATCTGTCTTCTTAGTTCTGTGATGTTTGTAATAATATGTAGAACCAAGGGGTAGTGAGAGAGGTTTAATCTGTCATGCATAACGCTCTTACCAAGGCCGAGTCACCTGATCATACCGGGCAAAAGAGACCTACAGTTTATGTGGAATTGGATCAACGCAGCTTTGCCGGACGTTCAGTTTGAGGGACCGAGGTTGGTGGGTGAGCGGTAACGCTCGAGTCTAGTATTTTGGGTGACACAATTTCAAATCCGCGCACGTATTGGATTAATGGTTTCCCTAAATCATTTAAAGCCAATTCCGAGATGATTTCTTCAGAATGTGGCGAATTCCTTCCCCTTTCTTGCCGCCAATCCCATCTAGCTTCTAATAAGGCGTAAAATCCAAAGAAAAAAAAATTTAAAGGCGTATAGAAACTTCAAGGTTTCTAACTAGTAATAACAAAAATTGATTCAGATGGTGAGTAAGTTTTATTGTATAAGTAAGATGTTTTAGAAAACAAAAATGACAGTTATAAAAAACTCCCTGAACGAAAGTACACGTTACGTGAGCTTAATACAGCCAACTAATTGATATGGCTTTTGTTGCAATGGAAGACTTTGCTCTTAGTTAATTTGGCGATTAAGTTGCACGAGGACCATGTTTTAATATGTATGGCCGCTGGGAGAAAAATTTTGCGGTAATAACTCAGAAACCGTTACATCGGTGCGCTGGTACGAAACCTTAATTAAATTTAAAACTTTTAAAATATTTTCTGAGGGCTGCCGCGTTACATATTAAAGGCTTTAGGAACACGCCGTTCACTGTGTAAGAAAGATTGAACTTCGCTTATGGAGAACAACGTAGTTTTTAATTTAAGACTACCGCAATAGAGCATTTATGCGGAAAGAGCAAAGGCGCAGTTTTTTTCTTAAATTGTCGGGTATATAAAATTTTAATTTAAACAACTGGGAAACAAACAAAGAAAATGTAATAACATTAAAAGACAAACAACGGAAATATAACACTTTCTTTTTTATGATAAGAATTTTATTTTTAACTTTAATTGATTGTTCCATTGTTTTAAATATTATGCTTAATCACGCTAGTCATAGTTCCCTATAACAGCGATGATTTTGACTGTATCGTCTAATCGTTGTTGAAAGTACAGTAAACGAAAACTTAATTATTGCTGGAATATGAATAACTAATGGTTTCTAGGCAGTTATTAATATTCATTTCATGTATTAGTTCAATGGTGCTAAGAGAAAAAAAATATGCCTCACACATTTCTCATCATGCACAAACAAAAAACTGACAACTGTCAAATGAAAATATTCAGGTATCATACCTCATAACGTTGCTATGAAACGTATTCATCAGTCCAAATCGTTACGAAATTGTTGTACGAAGACATTTACAGTTAATGTTTTCTGAAGAAGTATTTATAATAGTGTAAGTAAATCCGTTACGAAATTCTATAAAAAATTCTAGAGAAGTAACCAGTCGGAAACACAAAAGGACAAGCTGATCATAAAAAGATCCAGGATGGTCAGCGGAATGAGAGGAGGAACGAACTGAACATACAAGTATATCCTGTCTGGGTATGAATAAATGTGTTAAAAGACAGACACACTTAAAAATATTTCAGGCCGTAAAATGCTTGAAGGCACATGGATAAAGTTCTTTTGCTTCTCTCACTGAACGAACATAATGTATTTAAAAAAGAACGGATTAAAACAAATCCAAATTACCTCAGTTTATTGCATAAACTTTACACTATGGTAATTTTTTAAAGAAATTATTATTTTCTTGGGCCTAACGTATATTACATAATATAGTTTGTTTCCAATCTATAGCATTCTTCTATGTGTTGATTATCCCCGTACTAATTATTCCAACGTTTTATTTTTTATCTGCAAAGTGAGGCGACAACCGGTAATTTTAACTGGCAGCCTTATCTGTTCCCTTAGGATCCATTAAACACGGCACTAATGTTATTTGTGGCGTGTGTACGTATATGTGCATGCTTTTAAGTGGAAGCAAAATGTCATTACCACAGATCGAGTAGATGATTCACTATTCCGTGTTAAATGCCTTTGCACCATCAGAATGAGTTCCCAGTCAAACTGGAACAAAAATGAACCGTCAATTTTTTTTTTTTTGGTATGTAGGAAAGCATCAAGTAAAAACATTTTTATTTCACTTTACTCTTAAGAAATATTCAGCAAATGTTTCAAAAATTGTAAAACTTTTAATTCTTTATTTTATCCATCAATAACGTTTTGAATATTGTTGGAGTAATTCCAGGTATTTCGTCTACTGTCTATTGTACATTCTCTCTCCAATTTAAGTACTTTCAAAACATTTATTTTCAGACTTGTTTGTCCCTGGCACTTTCTATAAAGACCAATCAAAAAATGTGTGTCTAAAACACGAAATAATATTGACAAACCTTATTCGATCTTGGGGTCGAAACACGTAATACGTAAAAATTCTCTAACTTATTCCATTTAGGTGCTACAGGCCTGTGACAGACGGACAGACAGTGAAATATCGCAAAATGGCTCCGATTCCCTTTGAGAAACATATAAGAGAAAAAGAAGGTTATAAATTCCCATTACGCTGGTATATTTGCTTCCTTTATATGACACGACCTGGATTTTACATCTTCATCTAAATTTGACAGAAGCAAGACTTGGAGAAATTGCACTTGTTATGCTTTATAGCAGACGTTAGCGAACTACTTGTCTTCAGTCTGGACTCCGGATTTCAATCTTCACATTAATATATCAGTGAAATTACCAATACCAATACAGAACTAGTACCAATAAAAATAGATTTTTGTTAAGTATATCTATTAAAAAAACATGCCTATTCGAGTTTGCAACCCGGCCTGCCGAACCTGATTTTTCTTTACCATCTCTTTCTTAAAAAAGCATGCCGACTCCTGCTTTACAGTAAGTTTCATGCTATAATATTCTGCTTTGTTTTAACAGCCGACGATTTTTCGAAAAAGACAAACCATGTTTGCAGTCAAATTTTAAAAATAAATAAAATGTTTAAACGCAGCGCTTTCTGTGAAGGATTAAGGTCACGTTTCAAATGTATTCCATCGGCAAACATAACCTTTATTCCAGAAAATGCGGTCACGCAGGGTTGTTCCCAATACAAATCAGACACAATGTTACGTTCATTGTGCAGCTCAGCGTTTGTTGTTCCGGAGTCTTCAATGGATTGAATCAGATTCTTGTGTGCGTGTAACACAATAGGCTAATGTCCAATGTGCATAGATTTCTGTGAATGTTTCATGACAATTCGTGCGCGATGAAGAATTGTCTAATTCAATGAAACTAGTTTCAGTTAGAGAATCCTTTCTTAACATTATCATTTTAATTATTGTTATAAAATAATTTTATTTTATAAAATATTTAACAAAGACAGGACAGTGAAAACGAAAATACACATTACTGTAAAAGTTTTTTTTAGTGTTTTAAGTAAGATACGTTGATATTAACAATTATTCCTTTTTATTGTGAACCGAGAAAATAAAACTGGTATTTTGTTTGTAACTTGTTGATATGCAACAAGAAAACAGTTGTATTTTATGATTTTTCTAATATATTTTAGATTTTAAAAGTTCTGTGAACCAAGTAATTAAATTATGTACAATCAAATATCTAACCACAATGTGAAAATGGTTATTACAATAAACAGTGTAATTATTGCTGTTTTTTTAGTTCAGTTCATGCTGAGAGCCAGCCGTTTTATTTTCTAGATTTTTTTAAATTATAATGGCCATACAGATATTATTCGGTGATTAGATTGTTACTACAATTTTCGCTTCATTTGAGGCATGTCTTTTAATTCATAAATTGTTAATATGCGTTGTATATACTCAGTGCAATAAAGGCATCGTTGGGAAGTTTCATTTTATCCCGTTTTTCTGATTGACTGCAGGTCTTAGAATCATTTTGTGTCTTCCACTGTAGCGTACATGTGGGGTGATCTCAAGAATAGGTTTTTTTTTTGGTGTTTTCTTGGGAAACGCGTAAATTGGTTTTTCACCTTTGCTATTTATAAGCAATTGTGGGAACGCACTTGTCGAGTAGTGAGTGCTGTGTTGTGTACGTTAAGTGTTATTTTACTTTTGAATCTGATAATAATTTGGAAGAAACGTGGGGATGGTCTCAGAATTCACCAGAAGATTGCGGCAAATCTTCTAAAAACTGTAAACAGGACGGTCGGTAGGCCAGGTTGGAGGTTTCAACTTATGTCCATTGTACCTCCTGGAGTAGAGCGTGATGGCAAAACTGGACGGTTGAGGATACACCGTGGAAATGATACAGTATGTCTGGACGGATATTTGTTTCTACTGCACAAGTCTTCGTCTCTGCCGTGAATCCTATTCTACTGAGGGAACCTCATTGTCGCCGTCTGTTTTTTAAACGTGTAACCTATGTTTTTTTTTTAATGACAAGTACAGTTTTTTAATGAGTAGTTGATTATCGGAAACCGCCTAAAACCGCAATGAAGACAACCAGTACGTCGAGACTGCGGTTTGAACCCATAATCGTTGTAACTTCCCAGTCCAGTGTAATGATGCTTTAACACGCGTAACCACACTGGTGGGTTTAAGTTGAGTTAATTAATATCATCTATCCTCGAGCTTGCCATCTTTCTATACGTAACTTAAATATTTTAAGGCACCATGGAGAACTTTAAAGTTACTTTTATACATTTTGAAGATATGGTTGTACGATTAACAGTCAGAAAGCCAATTACAAAATAATAATAATAATACACAAAATTGGCGGTCATTGGGGACTGTCGATAGAAGTGAAAACTTAAAACTATGAATATAATACGCGCAACACGTCATACTCATAGCTACAGATATACTAAATAATTCCGTGTGGTCGTAATGACCTGGTGACGGGGCTTCTATTGGCTGTGCATTCCGTCCCTGTCTTATCCGCCTAAACTTAACCTTGTAGTGCTACCAGGTACAGGGGACCTATAGTATGACGTGGAATCAGAACTACGGGAGCTTTCTGGCGTACTCACATTACACAGCAAGTGTGCCAGAGGTGAATGTCGGTTTAAGGGTCTACGAAAATCTCCACCGAGACAGAGATTCAAACTGGGGACGTTCAGTTCCTCAGTGACACCTTGACTATTGTGCCAACAGACCACAACAGATATACTGTTAACATTAGCATGTCGGTGACGTGAACCCATTCAAAAAGCGCCCAACGCGCCTGAAAAAGTTTTCACTTCAAAACCTAAAAATCTAACTTAGTCCTCAACCCGAAGGTTGGTCGAATCTTCCCAAAGAAGATGTACCAAGCTTTAGTGTCAGCGGCAGGAAGGGCAATTCCTTTCCTCAGGGGCCTACAGTTTAATGTGGAATCAGAACCACGCAACGTCCCGGCGTAGGTCGTATAATCAAATACAACTCATAAACATTTCTGCTCACCACGGGATTTATACCAGCAGCCGGTGAGAGAAAATTTCGGAAGTTAGCGCCATAATCGCTGAGCTATCAGACCAACTGGTTTTGAAGTATACATGTGCTAAGTACCATCGGATTTAAAACTGTTGGTTTGTATTAACAACGTTGACAGAAATTAAGGTGTGGGGGTGGGGAGGAGGGTGGGGGGGAAGGAGGAGAGAGTTTAGGTTTTTTTTAAAATTAAACGTAAACAGTATTTTTGTATTTGTTTTAAACTATACGTATTCAAAGTTTCATACAAATCAGATAAAAACTGTGTGTTTGTATGAGGAACATTGGTAAAAAAATAAATCATTTTTATATATTAGACACAAGTATAATATATACTTGATAATTGATAAATTGCGATGGAGCACCCGCTCCGGTGGCAATCTCCCTACACCCCCTCCCTTTCCCCTTCCCACCTACTTTTGCCTTATATTAATTTTTACTTTAAATTCTTTCAGTGTTTCCGGTAAGTTATTCATCACTTCTCTTCGCAGTTTATTCCAGTCCCTCACTCCCTTTCCTATGAAAGAAAATTTCCCCACACCCTTATGCCTGAAATCAAGTGCCAGCTTGTGTTCATGGTCAACCTTACCCCTCCAAGCACCTCTCTTAATTTTCCCACTAATATCTTTCCGTGCATCATCACCAATATAGGCTTTGTACACTCTCATGACTCTCTTCACCCTCCTTCTATCCTCCAATGAATTCCACTCTAGCTCCTTTATCATATTAGTTACCGATTGTGTTCTGCGGTAATTTCCAAAGACAAACCTGGCAGCCCTCCTCTGCACCCCCTCCAACTACTATATTTGATACCCAAAATGAGCATCCCAAACTACACTCCCTGCTATTCAAGCGCAACACATCTTACTTGTAGCTACAGATATACTAATATTAGCATGTTGGTTACGTGAACTCATAAGATTTTGCCCATCCAAAAAGTGTCATCATACGCCGAACTTGTCATAGCATAGCCTAACGCGCCTATAGAAGTTTTCACTTCAAAAAGCACTTGGCTGCGTTTAATCTGCTATGTATATACTACGTCTTCAGCAGCTAGATTTTAGTCGATCAATGTAACAGTCCCACTTGTTCCCGTCTTTTCGAATCCATTACTAGAACTAGAGAGAAAAACCGTTAATCTTAATAAAAAATACTGGTACATTCCGCTTTTTTGTTGCCTCCAGGTCGTAATAATAACGCATTTAATAACTTCCAAAGATATGTAACACGGATTTTCTCTTTCTAGGATATAAAGTTCTGTCCATAGTACCCTGAGATACAGGCGCGCCCTGGAAGTATATTTTATCTGCCTTTACGATGTGAAAGCAATAAACATGCCTTTCCGCGAGCTCATAACTGACTTTGTTATATGCGCCATTCCTCACTCTTGTTGACAGTAATATTTTCATACTTCCGTGTGTTGGCTTTTTGTCGAAAAAGCCTGCAGGAAAATTGTCCCTTAGAAGTGTCTAAACAGGTAATAAACAGTTAAAGACTGAGATTCTGTCGACTTCGTAAGCTGTTGAGTTACAAAATAGATATAAAACAAAGTTGTCTGATAACAAATTTGTGCAGGTTTCTTATGACAGCTAGTCAAGCTTAGCTGTCGGCCAGCAGACCAGTTCAGATGACTTCACACTTGATGAAGACGGCAGAGCTAGGCGTCTAAATGTTGTGTTTTTACACCATCCGGTGGTGTACCCACGAAGATTTCATTGTAACCATAAGCTGCGAAGTTATACATTTTTAAATGTTTGTACACAAACTCTTAAGGATGTGAAACATTTTAATCAGCACACCTGCATCAATGACGTTGGCCTTCCTATTAAAATAGAGGGAGGTATTTTTTGCCATCTGTCTGCTAAATGTGTAACTTGAATTGTGTATGAGAAGTGTATGTTTTGTTCGTGAAATGTGCAGTTTATCATGTGGGAGTTGGATAATGTCTCGGCATTCACGCAGGTGAATGCGAAAAATTGCCTAAAATGGGATTGGCAGTGGGTGGGCCCCGGGATATAAAACGGTGCTAGTTTTATCTCTTCGATCCAGTGTAGCCCTATATGGATGAAATGAGTAGGGTAAGAAATACGAACAGGGTTATATATCCGTTGTTCATTTTCTTCTAGGGTTATACCTGAATTATTGTTATTTGTTTATAGCTTTACGCCTTATCGACGTCGAGGCCATTAGAGGCGAGAAAGGACTGAAGCAAGGAACGGGAACGAATTCGAACATGGCCTTTTTGGAAAACCAAAATTTGGATGGAATTCGAACCCGCGTCCTACCGAACGCGAGGCCAGAGCGCTCACCCACCAAGTTCGGTTATTCTTATGTGATACGTTTGACTGTTTCTTAGAAAAATCAGTTACAATGAATTTCTGGACTAATATATCCATCTTGCTTCCGCACCAACTAGCATAAAGGAACGAAAGAAATATTGGTTGGAGAACATCAACATGGGAATTTATTGTACTTCGTGGAGTCGTGCTGCTGATACTGACAAAAGACCGGAGTATTCTGCGGATGACGCGCGGAATGTCAAGCAGGCCTCGTGTCACGTACAACCTACTGGAGATTTGTCTTTCTGCTGTTTTGTGCTTCCTCACTTGCCGCACAGTAGGATAGGAGGACCTATTTTATACGGCGACGAAATATTTGCTGTCACCCTGTTACGCAGCCCGATGTTCTATTTCCTCTAAGGCTAAGCGACTGCATTGCCTTCAGTACCAAATTAATGGTGACTTGAATCAGCCTAGCGCACTTAAGCTGCTGCATACAGTAGTCACATAACTGGCATTACTTTTTTTTTTTTTTTCGGTGACTACCGGAACTTTTTTTTCTTAAGGGTTTGTGAACTTGCCGACGTAGATGTTGTCGTTTGAGGAATGAGATGTTGAGGTGCAGGTAATGGGAAGGAGTACCGAGAGGGCTTTTCTAAAGAAATCGTCGTGGCACTAGCCTGGAGTGATTTAAGGAAATAATAAAACAGTAATCTGGATGGTTTAACTGGGATTTAGACACGGGCTCCCCGACTGCCACTCAACCGGCGGTCTCGTTCCTGCAGAAAGACAGAATTTTCAATGACAACTAGCAATCTGATTTCAGACGAGAAATTAATTGTCTCTCCCCAAGACTTTCAGTATGCGCGAGGATGGTCAGAAAATATTTTCGGTTTCAGATGTAGGTAGTAACTTCGATTATTCTATGTTTTAAACGCAAAATTGTTTGTAAATTGTGATGCACACCAAATTGCAGTGAAATTTTGTTAAGTCGTTTGTCAATGCATTCGTTGCTTATGGTTCAGGCTGAGATTTTTTCTGAGTATCCATGTACAGTACTTTTGGGACATGGTAGACGATCACTAGGGTTAGGAAATATCGACACAGTTCTATGAAATAAACTGCTATCTGCCTACCAGACAGATTTGTTTTCTTGGGTAAGTTATAATGATATCTATTAAGCAAAACTTGTTAACGTCCATGGATTTCATAAATATGTGTATCAAACTGAGGTACGCAAAGATAAATCGGAATTATATAACCATATAGGGTTGAAACATCTCAAGTAATAATAAACAAAATAAGAAAAATGATACAGAAGATGCTCAAAACAGCATGATAAAACTCGCTTGACAACGTCAGCACACGAAGTCACTACTGTGTCACGGATCTACACAGCAGCTACAAAGGTGCAAGCTGAGATCCTGCAGCAACACGCCTTCTCGGATTATGAGGGGGAAATGGAACGTTAATATATATATATATGGCTCCGTACGCCAGTTATTTGATATGGGCCCTGAAGAATTAGAAATTATTTTTCTTGGGAAAAAAAAACATATAAGCAGATTTTGTTACGAACAATGTCATTTAATTCATGCAAATAACATTTGAAACCTTGCATTCTTCTATGATTCCGTTTTATCGTTATGTAAGCTGGTTCTCCTAAACGTTTCTACTTGCATATCTGAAACATGTTTATACTCTTAGGTATATTGGCACCATTTGTGAAGTTTTTGGTAGTGGCAAATTGTTGATGTGTATCTTATAAAACTATCAAAAACACTTTATTTGAGACCGAGCTGTCATTTAATATTCTGTATATGGTGAGTACAAAATGTTTTTGTTTTGGCGTATATAACCGTTTATGAATAAAAGTCCAGCGATGAAATATTTTTAGGGTAAAAATAAGAGTGAGTGACTAAATCTGCTTCGGTATTAATCCATGTTTCATATACATTTTGAAATATTGTTGTCAGTGTCTTTGTATTAAATATAGGTCAGGCGTATAAACATTGAATAAAGCTGAATAATAGTTATTATGTAGTGTCCAAACTTTAAACGTCAAACATACTATCGCAAAACACACTTAGGTATCTACTTGATGTCGGTGTTTGCATATTATACCGATATTCTGTACTAACCGTTGGCTAGTTTTCATAAAAGAGACCTCCACAAATATGTTACTATGCAAAATAGGGCTTTTTATGAAATCTATAGTTTCGTAGCAAAAACGTTTCTATTTTAGTATAGTTGCAAGCTGATATGTTGGTAATATATACACCTTTTATTGTAGAGCAGTCTCGCGACTTTTCTTCTTAACTACGTTGGATGAAGGTGATCAACATACAAATGCATCATATAATAAGCAGCTGCTGTAAAAATTGTCCGGAATCTGCAGTGCTCTACTTTGGCACATTCCTGATTTTTTTTGAACAGAGTACAGAGTTTTTATCGATTATTTGTGATGTGCTCTATTCCTCACAGATATTAGTTCCAATTTTTAGTTACATGTTTCTTGTTGTTCCTCCATGCGAGTTAAGGTGCGCTTCTGTATCTTCGACTTCAACTGGCACAGCTATCTCGCAAGTTTCTTGGAGTTATCTTTCATTTATCGATGTTATCTCAGTTTACTATTATTAACTGATCGGGCCTTTGTCTATAAAGTCAGCATCTTTCTTGTAGAATGTTAAGCCTTGTTCTCACGGCGCGTTCCTCGGCGCGTGCTAGGGAACGCCTGTCATCTTTGCCGCATATGCTCGACCCACCGCGAGGCGGTAGAAGATGAAAGGCGCGTCCTGCCTAGCACGCGCCGTGGGAACCAACCTTCAGGGAGGGAAATTGTCATATTGATGATGTTCAATTGCAATTCTGCAGTAATAACAATGATGTTGGATAAATGAGGGCAATGGAGGGCATTCAGTCATGTATAAAGAGAGAGAAGTATAAATTAATAATGCGTATGACGTTATTGGTCGGGATATCCCTGAAGTGTTAATTGACAGAGATTCGATTTGTCGTGCATCCGCCTCTGTCATGGCTGTCTTAACCTAACCCGATAATACTACAGGATAAAGGAGAACTAAAGGGAATCAGAACCATGGAAGTGTTCTGGCGCACTACTAATAGCGCAGCAATCTGTGCCAGAGGTGATGTTCGGATTGAGGGACTTTGAAAATCGACGCTAAGACAGGGATTCGAATTGGGGACCTTTCGATCCCCAGTCAGGCGTCTTAAGCACGGAGCCACCAGACCGCAACAGGGATGTAAATATTAAGGATATGAAAAAGGCAGCAATATGAAAAGGGCGATGAGAGGACATATCAGGGGAATGAGATTAGTCGGACACTTACTTGAGTAAAGTAAGACCTACATTACTCGTATCTAACATAGCAGATGGAAGGAGTGTAAAGGATAGTAGCTAGTTCATTTATGGAGATTACTGAAGAACATATTTAGTTACTGAAACGACCTCGGTTGGGAATGATTAAAAGACAACTGGTGTTATAAATTAGCGATGATACTGCTTAGAGAATTGGGGAGTATGAGAATTAATAAGTGGATGGAAAGAGATGATCATGATGTACTTGATTTCGGGCGTAAGGAATTTGAATTTTCAGTTAAGGCAGTGGAACGAATTATGGATAACATATCTGAGAGATTTCAGTAAAAATTGTCGTTGTGAAAATGTCTGCCAGTAAGCTCCATCGCATAAGAAATAATAATTCCAATAAAAGACATTCGCAGTGGGAAGCAGGTCTCATTGTGTTTCTACGTGGATTCCGTTTTCGATTTCAGGTATAAACACTGAATATGGGTGAGCAGTACGTAAGGCTGTTATTTGAATGCTAATGAAACAACAGCGCACGGATGTTCGGTACGTCAGGTTGTTGATGAGCACCAAATTGTTCTCCCTGTTCCACGTGATGGATGAATCCCCTGTCACACACGGAGAGAATGTCCACAAATCAACAGCCAGATCGTTAGCGTACCACTCTGAAGGAGGAGGATTGAGGTAGAAAATGACACACATTTCGTGATAAATTTAACAGTAAGTGTTAACGAATGTAGTCTGTTCTCGTTGGCTTTGGCCTCTAATGACTCATCTCGCGAACATGACAGCGACGCTAAATCATCGCCAAACATAGCGAGGTTTACATTATTACGTCGAACTAACTCCTCCGGCACTTTTAATTAGTTTTGCTGCTTGGCTCGGCTTGTAGTATTTAAACAGTTTAGCTTCATTAGGTTACGCCGTGTTTTGCGCTGCTGTACAAGTCCTCCCCCCTTCGCTTTGGCCCGCACGGAGCTGCACCCCGACAACAGTTTATTTACGAAGAATTACCACCGCTAATTTGTTTTCGCCGGTAATTACGGCGACAAAGGTGAACGTCGTCGACAAAGAAGGCGGTTGGCATGAAAGGAAGAAGCGTGCGGTAGTGTGGTTCGCCATAACAATGCTGCGGCTCTATTTGGATTCCACTTACAAATTTCCACTTTTTTAAATTTACGATTGCCAGATACATCTGTTAAATAAATTTCCTGTTATACAGAATACTATTGAACACACATTCTCCATGTTCAGGAACATTTATCTTGTCTCTAAAAATCACTTCTGAGCACAGTTCATACATTAGCTTCAATCTTTCTTTGTTTAGTGCTGGAATTAAAGAAAAACTAATTCTGCAACCACTTCACTTTTCACGTCACCATTACGTCGTTACCCACTGAAAGAAAAAATTGAAAAATACTGAAAGGCGACTGGGAAACACGATTGTTGGATCAAATTAAGGCTTCTTAAATTACTATCTTTACTTAATAAAATACATTTTTTGCGAATTTTCGAATTAAAGAAGGCCAGATTTCAGTCTGAAGCAGATGTATTCATGCAGATGGATTGGAGACCTGTACGCAATTGTCTTAATCGCCGAGATACAGGGTGTCCAGAAAAGGATTCCCTGATTTCAAAATTAAATATCTCGAAAACAAAGATCGATAGAGAAATGCAGTAAACGGTATGTTTATTGTGACAGCTGTAAGAAGTGTATACAGCAGTGTGAAATAATAGTTACAAAAGCTGCTAACAGATGGCGCTGTACGCTCATATCAGCATACATAAGTGAAATAATCGTATGAAAACAATCTTTGCAAACAATCACATCACAACGTTTTCAAAATGTTCACCATTGGCACGTTTCAATGGTGGAACTGATCGCCCTGAGCTTCGGATCACTATTTAGGCATTACGTATGGCGATTACAGCGCCATCTGTTAGCAGCTTTTGTAACTATTATTTCACACTGCTGTATACACTTCTTACAGCTGTCACAATAAACATACCGTTTACTGCATTCCTCTATCGATCTTTGTTTTCGAGATATTTAATTTTGAAATCAGGGAGTCCTTTTCTGGACACCCTGTAGATTCTTTTAGGTGAATTTAAGTAAATGTTTATGGCACGGGAGTCCCTGAAGCGTTGTTCGACCAACTTTAAATAGTTTCGACTTATCTGGCATGCTTGTGTCTGTCTTAGCAGCAGCCCCACTGAGTAACTACGATTTTCGGCGTGACTTCGAATCGTAAGCAATAATTTTTATTATATTATGCATCTCATTTTATTTACATGTAAACAACTAATCAAAGTGAGGGATTATTGGTTTAGTAACTAGAAATTAGATCTTTTAATTCTGAAACCAATTTGTATATATTTTCCGTCAAGCTACAGTTTTCATAAAACAAAATTTTTACTTTGCCCGCTAATTAAAATTTTATAACTGGTACGAGATAGACAAAAAAGCATGAATCCAACGCTTCTTTATTAAAAGTTTACATTTGGCCACATGTCATAATATCAGAACTCCAAACTAACATGAGAATAATTTAATTTCTCATCTTCACTGACATATAATTTAAAGTCGTAAAAAGATAGAATGAAAGAAAACCATACCTCACTAAATTATCATCCCCCACATGAAGCAATGCATGCCATTTACAAAGGCAACTTTTATATATCTACAATCTGGTCACAACGCGGACCGAGCGTGGTGGGTAAGTGGTTAACGCTCTGGCCTCGCATTCGAGAGGACGCAGGTTTGAATCCCCGTTGGCATCCAGATTTGGGGTTTCCATGGCTTTCCCAAATTAGTACAGGCGAATGCCGGAATGCTTCCTTCAAAAAAAAAAGTGGTCACACCGCAAGCAAGACGAGAATTACGGAACCCTTTTTTTTTAATGGCTTTATGCCTCGTCGTCACATATATCATCAGAGGCGGGGGAGGAGGAGGGTGAAGAAGCGGAACGGAATTCGGCCATGCCCTTTTGATAAAAACTATCCCGGCATTCGCCATGAGTGACTTTTGAAAACCATGAAAAACCGAAATGTGGATGTCGAGACAGGGATTCGAACCCTCGTTGTCCGTGATTCTGGGTGCATGCGTTGCCGCTGACTCAACAGCCTCGATTACGGAACCATATCATGCAGCTCGTTTCCTCGCGATAACAATTGGTTCGTATGGCAATTAGCTGTAGAGGAATTTATAGATCCAAGCCAAGTGCCTGTGCTCGGTCAACCACCTAACTTAAAACTCATTAATATGTGCTCATTAAGTCCTGCTATTGATTCATTGATTGAAGATTAAATCGGTTGAAGTGTAATTTATCCTTTGGCCAAAGCATTCCTTTCGGCTCGTAAATAATCTTGATAGGACGCGAAACAGGTTTAATCCAAATTATAAGCCACAGAAATGCAAACGATTTCACTTTTTTTCTTTAAGATGAATAGTATCCAGGAGATTTCCCAAACCAGAAAAAATAATAATGTAATACATATGCGGTGGCATAATGAATAATTCAGCCAATTAATGGTTAGCTGCATCTTGCAAACGATTGGCTTCACCAAACACGTTGTGCAGAATAGCCTTTCATAACCGAACAATCCATAACTTGTTTGGGGGGGCTACAATGAATTTAGTGGAAAAAAAGTAACACCAAACAATGTGTTTACTAACACTCAAGTAACAATAAATTGACTGAAACAGTAACTCTAGTAACAATAGATTGACTGAAACAGTACGGAAATTATAGAAAACATTAACAGAACATTTTTAAAACCTTTAGAAGTAATTTGAACGTTATAAACAATTTGCATGGTCAAAAAATTGAATGTACTTGTGCTATTCTGGCGCCACTTCGTAAATGATTTACATAATGTTAAGACTGCCGAAAAGGAGTTAAACCAGAGGTGGCCAACCCAAATGATCTTATGGGTCAATTTCGAAATATGCCATAACTCCTTGGGCCGCATATAAAATTATACATTATATTAAATGTTCCAAGATACGCGTGCATTATGATTTCGCGGAATATAATATAATTATTCTGATAACTGATAACTCATAAATAAAACAGGCAATAACTGTCATATATTTGCAAGAATATTATTTTAAAATCAAAGTTATTTTTTCTCATAATTTCGACAGTTAATTTTTGAATATATGGATGCACAAATGTATTTTTAATACATCGGTTTTCACTACTTTGGCCATTATAAAATAAATATATTTTGTAAAAGTGTGATGAATCTTGCGGGAAGGGAAAAATGTTCAAGGTGGGCCGCATGCAGCCCGCGGGCCGCGGGTTGGCCACCCCTGAGTTAAGCATTCTTTACATCTGTTTCCCCTTCTCAGCCGTTGTTACTCGTATTATTTTCTGTTTACAAAAGTGGATTTACTACTAAAATCAAGCATCTTTGAAAATATCCGAAGGAAAATTCCAAGAGTGGTACAGAAATCGTTCAATTCTCATACACAACTATAATGGAACTAAGTAATGTAAAAAAGCTTGACGCTCCAGGTGCCTCTTAAATTTTATAAAACATATAAATTTAATTTTAATTTCAGGTAAATTTTTATTAAAATTATTTAAATGTGAAAGGGTTCATGACCTCATGACTAATCAAAAATTTCCATAACCTGGACATTTATTCAGGCATTTACAATTCACATACAAAGTGGACATATCGTTTCGGCTAGCAATTAAATATATACAGGGCGTTCGCCGGAAAACGCTACCCTCCCAGTCTGTTGCCGTCGGCAACTTGCTCGGACAGTGGAGCCAGCAGCTCCCGCCACACGGCACCGTGAATCACCGCACTGTTTAACACCTCCGCTGCCCCAACAGTGCAGTGACGCAGTATAATGGGAACCTTACATTGTTAAGAACGGTTTCTTTGCATTGTAGCTAGTTTGTGACTTCAGTCTCTTATTAATCAGTGTTGTGAATGAACGTTTCTTTGCGGTTTCGCTGGTTTGGGGCTTCATACTCTTACTAATCTGTACCGTGTTTGAGTGTGAGTAAAATTATGGTACGTTACAGTTTGCAACAATGAATATTTCTCTACGATACATATGTGAAGAAGAAGTCGTTTAAAAAGTGTCGCAGTAAATTTCGTCGCGAATTTCCTGGCGCTTTACTGCCAGCTAAATCAACAATTCTGCGTCTGGTTAAAAAAAGTAAGAGAAACGGGTTCATTTTTTAACAAAAAGAGACTGTCGGTCAACCGTATTCTCACAGAGGAGAAAATTGACGATATCGCTTTTCGACTAGAACAGTCACCCAAAAAATCATTAAGTCAGTTAGGGCAGCGTGTGTCTCGCAATATGTTCAGAAGATGTGAAATGTGCATTACACAAGAGGGTCAACACTTCCAGCATCTTTTATAAGGTAAGCTAATTAATTACGTCACATTTAAATGCTTAGCACATACAAGTTTATGTAGTTTATGAAGCGTAATTATTATGAAATAGTCCGCGGCCGACGGTCGAACAATGCCGGAAGCTGACCGCTCGCTCGCCGGGAGCAGTTTCTTCCTTGTAGCGCTAACAGTGGGTTGCGTTTCCCGGCGAACGCCCTGTACCACATAGCCTACAAACAAATTTATTAATCAAAGAAAGGCAAAGGCACGCTGTTGATATTATTATAAACAAAAAGATGTTTGGAAGTTAATGCTCCGGCTAAAACTCATTATAGTTAGGCAGATTGAAACTATCATCTGTGAGTTTCCTCACCAAGGTCCTTATCTGGGTAAGAGAGCTCCTTCGAATTTTAGTTCACTTTATAGTACCTAGGCCTACGTGTCTTTACCGTGAGTCATCACAGGGGTAGACACGCCAGCAGGTATATCTCCAATCAAACCACCTCAAGTCAGTATGAACATACACACGTATGACTCTGTGCTGGTCGCCTCTTGACGGCTGCCAGCTCGTCTCAATGACTTCTCGTCTAGAGAGTCCTTGGTCGAATCCCTGTTGCCCTCATTGCCGCTCGCCTTCACATGTCGGGGGACCGCCTCCCACCAACGGAAGTCGATTCTGCCAGTCCAGTTTCATCTCCACCCCTGCCATCTCCGTATACTTCCAGACATGAAAAAATGTTTTAAACAAAATATTAACTAATTTCATGATTTGAGGGTCACAATCATCCATTCCACACATCACTATCTTCATTCTTATTGGCTGCCAGTTTCTCCCTCCATGTTCACATTCCGTGTACGTGCGTTAATCGACTTTTTCATTGTTCGTTGGAGTAGTGGACCCGGCTCGTGAGAAAAATGCTTATCTGGTAAATATCTGTTTAGCCAAGTCTCGTTTCGCTACGGTCCCTCGAGTCTTTCTCCATAAATCCGTGCAAACTTGAAATTGTTACGACTGTACAATTATACACGGTGAGAGTTCGAGGCACATAAATTTCGCTTTTAGGTCGATGCACCTACCCAGGCTTGACAGTGACGAGGGTCGGTCCTCTTGTTTTAGAGGAACAATGCCACCCTGGTTTCCTGGAAGCTGGGTGTTAGACCGCCTGGCCACCTGAGTCTGGCCACCCCTGTCACTGCCAACTCCCGAAGGCACAAATAATAATTGTAACTTGTTGCATATACCCACTCTAAACAAATAATGTAATTGTGATGTTATCATAACATTACAGTAGTTAACTTATAGTCTTATTTAAAGTAACTTATACTGTCTTCTTTTTGGCTTTACGTGTTAAAACGATGCCATACTCGTTCGGACTCTTGCTAGTTCAAACCTGATGAAGAGGTTTCAGATCTTTCAATCTATAAAAAAATTATCATCTGATTAAGTTTATAGAAAATACCTAAAGGGAAAAATTAAGTTTTTTTGCAGAAGAGAAAACAAACGTGTCCAAGCGCTGTTATATGTGCGTGTGGAAGTGAGGTATGGAATACAAGCTATCTTTCTATTGTATCGTAAATTACATCAGTGTACTAAGGAAAAAATGTAAATGATACTCATCATAATTGTAAATATCTGTATGAAAGGGATGAGAATGACTGTGGCAGACAGAATCAATTCGTACATTACAAAACACCGGAATTCTGTGTTTAATTAGTCATAATTAAACGAGTTAAAGGGACTCAGTTAAACAGTTGCAGCGCTGAAATGAAACCATAATAATAACAAGAACAAACAGGGTATCGATATATCATACGATACATTCGATTGGCTCGAACATTTGTACTTGTTACTTGTGTACATATTGTCTTTTGTACACAATTTCGTTCTAGTTCAATAAAACATTGTAAACAGTGGAGATATAAATTTTCAGTTACGGTAAGGAGACAGTTATTGGTTGCTTTTGCATACTAACTTTCTTTTTCATTATTCACAAAATTAAACTCATTTAATAATGTTCGCAAAATAAGAAAGTTTGTAAAAAAATTACATAAATGAAACATTGAGAGCGAAGAGCCCAATTTGGGCTACAAAAGCTTTTTAAAGGGTTTTGTAGACACAATTCTATTTACGATATTTTAGCTGCAAGTGTTAGCTGCTACGAAAACAAAAAATAAAGGAAACGTACACTGAAATGCCAAAAGTCTAGGGACAGGAAGATGAAAAGATCCAGATCGCGGTAACCTTGCGGAAGAAACGTACTGGTTTACAGTTGCACTTACACGAAAACACCTCTCGTTCACTTGGTGCGAGGAACTTCCTACTTATATGGGGAGGCACTTTCTCATGATGTCTGCAAACTATGAGCTGCATACTAGATTCCGCAATTGACCGCTACATGATAGAGCAGCACCAGTAGCTAGATTGTATGCAAGATACACAATTAAAGGAAGTGATTGATACCTCCATACTCAAGATTCGAGAACAGTTAATCTGCTGGCAAAGACGTCGAAATGTTGATAATGCAGTGGACGTTGTTTTGATGGAACTATATTTGCGTTCTATTACAAGAATTGCCCAATAACCACTATTTAAAAAGTTGTACGTTCTTCGGAAGCTAGCTGGGCAATTAACAACACATTTCAGTCAACTATCACTGATTGTCAAATTAACTTATTTTGCTGGTATTATTGAAATCCAGTTCATTAAATCAATTATCAGTTTTCATGAATGTAATACATTGTATTTTTATTAGCAATGAATAATGAAACTCTTTTAATCCCACGATATTATTCAAACAATAATGTATTGTACATCTTAAACTTGAGCGTTATGTGTGATATTTTCAGATCCATCTGTGGTTGCCTGTGTTTTAACTGGGAGTTCTACTTGCGTTGCGTTGTCTCCCCTGAAACTGTTAGCAAGAAATTCAGTTCGCAAGTAGTATAACGGATGGGAACGGGGTTTAAATTACAATTTATGAGATAATGTCTAAATACCAAGAGCAGAGGAGGAGAGCTATTTCTCTTTAATCAGAAACTGTGGATTCGTTTAAACTTATTAACAAACTCTGCAACAAAGAAAAGTGAGAAAATTATAAAACTGAAAATTCTTAATCCCGATTCTGCCGTTTTGAGCAAAGGAACCACTTGCAATTTTTAGCTTAATTGGAATGGAACGCTTGCTCCGATGGCAATTTCCCTTTTAATATATCTACCCTTTCCTTCATAGTTGATTTATTTTGTTCCAGAAATTTAAGAGCTGTAGCTTGTTGATGATCAGTGGAATGTTTCAGTAAAGAAATTGTCCTGTATTTCGTCCACGAATTTTTATTTTGTGTTTAAAAAAAGCTCACATACACTTCTGAACTGTGTAATTGCTGCGGTATGCCCTGACTCATCATTGCTAATTACAGCTTCTCAATTCTTTACTCACATGTAACATGTTAATTACTTTATCTTCATTTTCTATAAGCACATATTCACGTATATTTCTTGTTTATTGGAATCTGATCGACATAGATTTCTTTCTATCTTTTTAAAATCACAACAAATAAATTCCCGTGCGTTCAGGTAACTGAATTATGACGACAAGAATATATGTAGGATATATCTAGTCGTAAATTCTATGTTTCAAAACATGCAAAGCAGAAACTTAAATAGTGTGATACTTTCCAGTTTCTGGCAATATTCATTTGCAAAAAGGAATAAACATGAAATAATATGTGTAACTGTTGAGGAGTATGGAAAGATTGTTGTGGCTGTATAATTATTAAGATGTGTTTTGCAAATAAATAGAAACTTTGAATCTCAATTAAGATGTGCGTCGTTCTGAGATATCTTCAACGGCGGACGGCAATTTATAAAAATTGTCTTCAAACATTAATGTATCGATTTGGCAAAGATTATGGCAGTTCTGAATGTACTATGAAGGTACATTTATTTCATTATTGATAGCTTTCCACCTATTAGAAACAAGAAAGAACAAATTTTATAGTTTTCAGTATCAGATGAAACGTTATTTCATTCTAAACAGCCAGCTATGGAATACATATAACTTTATATGTATGTTAATTTTTAAAAAGAAAAAATGTTTTATTAATTAAAAAAGCTTGATATTCTACTCGAAGGTTGGTTGGACCCTCCCGAAGGAGGTATACTAAGATTGGTATTGGATATAGGGTGGCCAGTTCCTTTCCTAACCTACCCCTGTAACCCTACCTAGTAAAAGGTACGTACCTACAGTTAAGGTGGAATCCGAAACCATGGAAGTATTCTGGCGTACTTCACATACACAAAAAATTCTTTACCAGGGATGAATGTCTGGTTAAGGACTTATGAAAATCTCACCGAGAGAATCATTCAAACCGGCGTTCTTTCGTGCTGCAGTCACGCCTTAACCAATGGGGCATCAGACCGCTCTTGTTGATTGTAAGATAAATAAATTGTTCTAAGAAAATGTGCAAGTTAATTGGTTCCTACAGACCTATTATCTTGTGCAATGAAGTAATTTTAAATAACCGGTTTTTTCAGACAGTTAGATAATAACCGCTTTTAGTAACAACGCTTTTTTAACATGACTCTTTTTGGTTTTTTAACAGCAGCTGACGGAAAACTTGAAGCGGAAGGCTGTTAACTCCGAGAGGAGGAGGATATGACAATTAAAGTCGGAATGAGGTTTACTGGAAGAGATTGCCTGCTGAGGACAGATAGAGTTTTGTGAAATCACTTATAAATCCTTTGGCACGCAAGTCTCATTCACCGTCGTCGGGAGGAGAAATCCTCACAAACAGATTTCTTATCACACGAAATACTTTCTCAAGTCCGTTCCTTCTCAAATATATGACCCGGAAATTGAATTTCGGCGAGGCGGTAAGTCCCGCGGAACTCTCCGTCCTAGTCTCGCGTCTACCCTGTGACTAAACCCGAAACCAGGCCCCGGTGGGGGCGTAAAACAACTGACAATTGCACGGACGTAATGCCTTCAACAGTTGCCACAAACGTTTGCCAGAATTCCAAAACGCTGTTTAAATCGCAGTCTATTAACTAATGTTTCTTTAATTTATATCTACATCAACATGTCCAGGAATGAAAGTATAATCCTGCAACTGCAGGTCACATCAGGTCCTACTATAATATAGTACGACCTGATGTCCATAAATTACATGAGGAGGGGGGGGGGGAAGGGAGTCAACGGAAATCTCACGTGAGGTTTTTGAAATTTTTGGTTGGACTGTAGAGCGATTTTAGGGGGGTATTTCGGCGAAAAAGTTGCCACGACGATTTCTGGGGGGGAGGGGTCTCACGGACGAGATCTCACCAGAGGGGGGGGGGTTCAGTCGTACCAAATCTCATAAAGTCTCACCAGAAAGGGAGGAGGGGGGTCAGAAAATCCGGAAAAACACCTCACGTAATTTATGGATGCCCCCTATGGCAAATTTCACCATTTCACCATTTTCGAGACATGTGACAGTGTATTCCATGCCATTTCAACAAATTAATACTTTTGAACCTTGTGTTTTTATTTTTAATTTACTCAAGGATGTTGGAGTCACCTAAAACAACGTTTTCCCCTTAAAAAATAAAAAAAACTTAAAAAATATTTTTTTTAAAATCAGTAGCATCATTTGTTTACTACATGTTTAAAATGCACAAATGCTCTTTATCAGATTGAACTACCATAAAACAATAATTTTAAAAGAAGTATAAAATAATTATACCATTTAAGATTTTTATAAGGTTTTTTTTAACGTTTTAAGACAAAAAAGAACATTGTTTTACATGACTCAAATATCTTTGAGTAAATTAAAAAAAAACAAGGTTCTAAAAGTCTTAATTTGTAGAAACGGCGTGAAATAAACTGAACAAAGTCACATGTTTCGAAAAAATATTTAAAAAATCAATATCTCGAAAATGGTGAGACTTGTACTAAAATAAAATTTTAGGAAACGAAGTGGCCTATCTGTGGGTGCTGGACACCCTGTATATACTCTGCGGTTAAGGCCTATGTTGTGGGTGGCAGATTTGCTTCACACCAAAACTTTACTCTGTGCATTCCGATCCCCAATAGCACGAGAGAAAAAAAAAATACTCATATGCATAATTAAGAAATCTGATTTATGTAATATTATCTCTAATGGCATTGCGACCCAGGACCACATTTAAGCATAAGCTACCTAGGCTGTTGCCTAGGAGTCTGCACCACAAAGAGGAACCCACACCACAAAGAGGGGGCCCAAAATACAGCCGGAGGGGGGCCTGATGACCGGTTGGGGAGCCCGCCTAGGCCAGTAGTAGATCTAAAAAAAAGTCGCCCATAAATTGTTTCGCCCCTGCCGACAGGGGTCCGCACCACATGTATAGCCTAGGGTACATCAAAGCCTAAATGTAGACCTGTTGCGACCGAAATAGGTTGGTGGACGCAATATTACATCGCAATCGTGTATGAAAGCACATATTCGCATTTTCATCAATAAATTCAAACGAAACCTACGTCGTCTATTTGCCAGACAATCCTAGCCTAATCTATAAATCAACTCTGTGACGCTGTCGTAAGGACTGTGGCAATCAGTCACAAATCGGGCTTTCTCTATACTGTCAATCAATTCGTTGCAATACGGAATCCAAACTCCACAACAATAATCGAAATGTGGACGTACGGGAGTTTTGTAAGCTAATTACTTCGCATGAGCGTTACAGTTCTTTACAATACGACCTATGAATTGCAATGTAGAATTAACTTTACATATGACGGTAGTTGTTTGAAGTAGATTATAAATATTCAGATGTGTTTAGCCGTTAATAACTACGGAATCGGCGCTCTCATAAATCTAGTGACAGATTGGGGTAGTAACATGTAATTTGATGCAATAGGAAACGCATGATGATATGAACATTCGATGACGATAGAGAAGAAAAAATGTATCAATTTTAGATTAGAAACTCTAATCGGGAAACGCCTTATTTGCAAGTTATCAGCCAAAGCCGTATTTCGTAGCTAGCGGGCGTTATAAGACAAGCATTAGTGGAACATTTCACACTTGTCGTTAGTTAATGATTGTGGGGTAACATAATGAAATGCCACATGGTGTCTGTGAACACTTTATTCATATTTTCTCTGAAAAGTAGATGGGGGGGGGGAGGGGGAAAGGATTCTGATTCGTGACTAGTCCGTTAACCTGATCTGAACCAGTCTCTTTTTATGGAATCATGTGAAAAAATCGTGTGTACAAGAAAATTGTAGACACTGAAGAGGATCTTCTGGAAAGAATTAGTAACAAGACCCAGGGTTTCCTCCACCAGGTACGAAAAAACTTAGTGCGACGTTCTCATGCCTACGTCGATGAAGGGAGCGCCATTTTGAACATATGTTGTACATATATTAGCAGGTAGAGAAAATAGTGAGGATAAATAAAATTACTACATCTACAAACAAGATTCGTAATTTCTCTTATTCCACTTTTACAGGTATCCTAAAATAATTTTGGTTGATACAAGTCCCTTTTTCCCTATTGCGAAGCCGTTTTTACGTAATTGTGTGATTGCTTTGTGAACGTATTTTAACATCATCCTCTGTCGTCAATTGTTCGAGTGGTTTGCAGCAATCGCTTATATTTGAATTTCAGATACCCTGGAAACCGAACCCTGATATTCCTCGACCTGTAATAAATGTTTATGGTTATCGAACTGTTGGTCGATATACTGTGAATAAGTGTATAGTAAACTTCGTGCAGCAGAGGTAGCTATAGCGAATATTAGTGATGAAACTCCGGTGGTTAAGCACTATCAGCGACGCGATTTGAATGGTAACTTATAGAGAAAGGTCTTTCAATTGTTGATATAACGCTTCAGTTATGCTTGCGATGCTGGTTAGCTCTAAAATCAGTAATTCTTTTTTTATTTTATTGGATACTTTGAACGCAACCGACGCTGATTCGTATATCTAGTGTTAACAGATTCACCTGGTGTTAAATAACTTTAAATAAATACCATTAGTAACATGTCACTGTTACTAGTTTCCACTGTAAGTGGTTTTGTGATCTGTTTGAGTCTATTAATAGATTCGGGTAACTTATGACCTATCCCAGTCTTAACATTTAGTTGCTAAAAGGTGACCGGCGAAGATTTTCCGAGTTGTATTTCCTTTGAATATCTTCATTTTATCTAGTTAAAAGTATATCCTTCCTGACGAGGGCAGTGGATACAAGATATCTGTGTGACGAGTGGACTGTTAGTTCAGTGGTCGAGGCGGCGGCTTTCATAATTCATGGCCGTAGGACATGGAGATGCGGCCAGGAATTCTTAAGAACTGATCATACGAGATACGCCACAACCCTCCGTGGCTCGCTCTGCACGAAGAACTGTAGGCCAAGCTACGATAGAGTGGGACGGAGCGGCAAACCAAAAACTCTGTCACCAGGTCTTAAGACCACTCCTACTTACTTGCTTTTCTTTGTACATAGGCTATCTGAAAATTTTTCTGGTCAAAAATAGTTTCATTTAGTGTAATTATGAAAACTGGATTCTCTAAAAACCAGAATTAGGTATTTTCACTTATGATTTAAATCCTTCCGGCCAAATAAGACCTACGGTTGTGTACATGATCATGTTAGTAGCATTAATTATCCATAATAGAAGTAAAAATTATATCATGCTTAAAACTGGTACAACACAATCCAAAATTACTGAAAACAGAAGAGTCAAAATGATTTCTCTGGTGTGAGTGGAATATGATAGTAGAATTTGAATCAAATTAAAACTGTAAGTGCTGTATGATAGTTACGGCCTCCTGGTAAAATACCGGGTAAAGAGAAAGAAAGATCCAGATTTGGATTTTCCATGGTTTCCCAAATCACTCCAGGCAAATGCCGGGATGCTTCCTACAAAAGGCCTTGGCCGAATTCCTTCCCATTCCTTGCCCCCCATCCTTTCCCGTCTCTAAAGACCTCGCTGTTAAGACACGTTAAGCAGTTAAAAAAAAAAAGAAAGAAAGAGGCATTGAAACAATAAAAACATATTTACAGTACGACTTAAATTTGTATTATTGAAACTACGGGTTTCACTATATTTAAATATAGATCAGCAAAATATTAACCAATTATTATCGCATTGTTAGCAATATGCAATGAAATCAAAACTTTGTTTTCTTTAGTAGAGGGAATTTATTTTTGGAGCTAAGGAATGCGAGCGTATGAGAAGTGTATATAATTAATACCGAAATGGAGTGAAATTCGTCAGTTAAACTGCTGTTCAGTCAGCCAGAGGATAGATTAATTTACCAACATTCGGAGGACATCGTTGTTTCGTCAGCGAGAAACATAATTAATCTAATTTGTTCATGTATACGTGCGCGACTGCATGTAGCATGAAAACAAGATAAAATGCTGCAATACTTATTGTGCGCAGTAATTTCAGTGATTAAAGCCAGGTGCTTTGTCGTAAACAGAAGGATTGATTCGTCAAAAATGTAAAAATTGTATGACATTATTAGAAGAAAAACAACTTCCTGTCACTGGTAATGATAAAACTACCTGTCAACGGTAGCTTCTGCTACAAAAAATTTTCTCAGTAATTATTCGAGAGCTAAGAAAAAAAAAAATTCTCTGTGCTATTATGGCTTCTCGATTGTAGAAACTGTACACAGACACAAAAGTTACGTGCGCAGTAAGCCTACGGCTAACGTGGAAAAGTCTTTTAGGTGTCAGTAAAATACACATAAATTATTCCTTATTGTGTTTTTGAGTAGACAGACGAAAATGCTTCAGTTTCTGCGGCTATACAAGATAGTCCCCCCGGTAATACCAGAAATGAATGCAGCTCTCACAAATAATACAGATCATTATCACTGGTTCAGAGAGAGAGAAAATTTTACACGGCTGCTGTTTTCAGTATGCTTAAGAGAAAAACAGATACCTACAATATACTGATAGGCTTAACCTAAACTACAAGAATCTCCGCTTCAGATTTAATTTTAATTTGTAAAATATTTTTGACTTGGAGACTTGAAACAACAGAGGACTGATGACGTAATAAGTATGGCACATAAAATAAAAGGGAATATAAAAATCACCTTCAATTTTTTTGTAAAATAGATAATTTGTAAATTATGGAGTGTAAATATTTACAACAGAATTTTTGTATGTGTCAGTTCAGCATGTATGTGGTTGGGTTGCGCATATATTGTGGATCAATTGTTATAAATATTATCGGTTTTAATAATAACATTCATGACTCCGACTGATGTATTCGTAATGTTCTTTGCATGCCGCTGTACTGCATACTGGGCGAACCACCGAACCACGCACAAAGCGAAACGCCATCTAAGCGTTTCGAATACGACGCATTCACCCGCTGAATGGTTCGGTCGCTTTCAGCCTCGGCTATTCGCGGAATTTCACTGCGAAAGCCAGAGCCAACCTAAAATCATTAATTACTGACACTACCCACTGGACCTGTGCACGCTCCCTGTGGCTGCTGAAGCAATAACGTGATTTGTGGGGGAGAGGTGCACACTGTAACAAAGAAGGCAAAAGGAACTTCTCACATATTCACCATCAGTTCTCATAATGATACAGTACAATTAATCTGTACTAATAAAACTCTAAGCTTGGTCATTGCGTAGCCATGTCTGTCACTCTGTGTTGCCTTCGTCACCGAACTAATAACGGCCAGAGGTTATGCGCGTTATTTAATAACGGTTATTTAGCTCATTATTTGCGAAGAAATGAATTACTATAACACTGAAAGGAAAATAGATATTTCTTTTAAATTAATATGTAAATTATTATTTATTTATATTCATTCGATGAAGATGTTTTCGTTAAATTCTTTGCCCATAGACATGTAAGATAAAAGCTTCAATTTTCGATCAGTATGTTAGCTGACGTTTTAATTAGATTGTTATTTAGCCTTGGTCAGAATTACAACTGACAATTGACGTTACAGCAGAGGGCATGAGTGATTTAATTTTTAAATAATTTAATTTGTTTTCATGAGCGCCCTGTTACTGAAATAATTATTTCGTCTGATCGCGATCTATGCAGCCTAGACCACAATTAAAACTAACATAACGTAAGCTGTTGAGATTTATTTTTAATTTCCTTTGTTTCCACTGACGCTATATCACTGAAATTCATTTACAGTCGCACGTAACTTTGACAGCCGCTCAAACGATGTAATACCAATCTCAATCACGGAAGATTTTGGACCAAATTTAAATCGCGATGCATGATGCCACTGACATGTGTTACAGCGAATGTATTAATTAGCGTGTGATTGAAGCTCTGATTTTCCAGCGGCAATATTAGCGGAGTTTGTGGTTACGTTGAAATGCAACCTGGACCAGGATGAGAACTGAAACTTTTTACTACATCCTAAGGCACGAGGAATTGCATTGAGCGTCAGTTTACAGCAATTCTGTTTAGTTAAGCAACTGCAAACAAATGACTTGCCACAACACTCAGTTGAACCCATTAGAGGATAGTATAAAACAAAAATCGTAAGCAGTGTCTGCTTGTTTGGCTTTTTATATGTTAAGAAACAAAACTGATATGTTGTGAGAAGTTTTGTTGTATTCTAAGTATCGAAATCACAATATCACATGTACTTTTAAGGTCTATGATTGGCAAGATGCTTTGGAATGGGTGATTAGCTCTTGCTCCGAACAAAAGATCTTTCTTCTGGTCATTAAATGTGAATGTTATGTTGAATAAATGCCTGGTTCTTAATAAGGTATTTATGAGCTATGTGATTTATCCTACGGAAACAATTTCAGTGTTTATGCAATTTAGGTTTGCCATTTTTATTTCGTCAGAATTAGATAGATAGATAGATAGATATGTTCACTTTGATCCCATGTGAGAATAATCTCGGGGATGTGGAACAGTACATACACTTATTTGTAATGTCAATATTACTATATAATTGATAATGTTATTATATATTGACAACAAGTTAGCTACAACCCATTAGTATAACCAATATCTCCTGTTATCTACAAATACAATCCCGAGTTAATTAATACTTATTATGTGGAACAGTGTATACACTTGTTACCAGCATCTAATAATCAGTTATTTTCTTACAACCAGTAACCATGATAAGTTTCACTGTAATTTGCGACTACATATTATATCATGTTAGTTGCTATTTATGTGGAACAGTACACACACTTATTAACAATATCAATTATATTACCAACAACTCATAAGCAGTCAATTACTTAACAACCTGTTAGTATGATAATTTTTCACAGCAGTTTTTGAATGCATGCTATCCCATGTTAGTTACTATATATGAGTGGAATTTTGTAAACACAATAATTACTTAAATTCTCAAAAGTTTAAACAGAAAGAAAAACCATATATCATTTTAGTAATTGTGGACAACTCTGTCACCTTCCCCTTCCATACACCATATATACTATTTTATCAGTCATTCTTAGTTACCAAATTCCAAGAAGAAAATTCTTTCACAGAGTAAAATGGGTTCTGAAGCAGAAACTCTTTCAGTTTGGACTTAAAGTAGTTGGGTTTTTGTAGGTAACATTTAATTTCTGTTGGTAAGACATTGAATAAGGAAGCTCCAGTAAATGTTAACCCTCTCTGTACAATTGACAGTGATTTGTAATCCTTGTGAATATTATATTTATTCCTAGTATTATGGCTATGTATGTCAGCATTAAGATTGAAGTGTTCCGGATTTTCCACTACAAATGATAATACAGAGTATACATACTGTGCTGGCATGGTTAGAACACCCAGGTTTTTAAACAGATTTCTGCACGACGTCCATGGGTTTGCTCCACAAATAGTTCTTATAGCACGCTTTTGTAATTTAAATACCCTTTGTGCTTGTGACGAGTTTCCCCAAAATGAGATGCCATAAGTGAGCAGGGAATGAAAATATGCAAAATATACTAACTTTCTGGTTTCTATATTAGCTATTCTAGATATTACCCTCAGTGAGAATGTTGCAGAATTCAGTTTTTTAAGAAGTTGTTGAATATGTTGTTTCCAGTTCAGTTTGTTATCTATATATACACCCAGGAATCTTGTGAAACTGCTTTCATTGATTGTTTTCCCTTCTGATATCACATTATAGCTGTCCTTTGTTTTATTTTTTGTAACAAACTGAAGTAACTGTGTCTTTTCTACATTAAGTATTAGTTTGTTGGCATTAAACCACCTGTTAATTTTCTTTATAGCATCATTTGCTATGTTTTCGAGGTTTTGTGCTGATGGATCTTTCAACGATATGCTAGTATCATCTGCAAAGAGCACTATGTGTTCATTATCACCTAGTATATGTGGAAGATCATTTATATAGATTAAGAACAGCAGAGGGCCAAGAATTGAACCCTGAGGCACACCACATTTAACTATACCCCATTCTGAGTTTATAACATCTCCTGTATTAGCATCTTTCAGTGATACACATTGCTTTCTATTTTCCAGGTATGATTTAAACCAAAGTCCTGGCTTACCACTAACTCCATAGTGATCTAATTTACCTAGTAGAATATCATGATCAACACAGTCAAAAGCCTTAGCAAGATCACAGAATATACCTAGGGAATTTAGTTTTTTATGCATTGATTCCAGTATATTGTTTACAAAAGCAAAAATTGCTGTATCTGTTGAAACGCCTTGTCTAAAACCAAACTGTACTTTACTGAGTAGGTCATTCTTTTGTAGATGTGCATACACCCTTCTGTACATTGCTTTTTCAAAGATTTTTGAAAATGCTGGTAGAAGTGATATTGGTCTGTAATTCTCAATCTTTGTGGTATCACCCTTTTTATAAAGCGGTTTGATTATTGACTTCTTGAGTGAGTCAGGGAAGATACTTTCTTCAAAAGAACTATTACAAATGTGACTAATAACTCTACTAATGCTGGTGTTACATTGTTTCATTACATGGGTTGAAACCTCATCATAACCAAATGAATTTTTATTTTTGAGGGATTTAATAATTTTTTCAATTTCATTTTTACTGGTGGGAAATAGAGACATAGGTGCTGCTTTTGGTGACAAGGATTTAAGTATTGCTATAGCATCCATATTCCCAATACATTTTATTTTTATTTTTTCAGCAACTGTTAAGAAGTATTTATTGAAAGCACTTCCTACATACGAGGGGTCATTTACAAGTTTATCATTAATGCTTATAGATATAGGTTTATGTTCAAGGGATGATACAGTTGTTTCTCTTTAATAATGTTCCAAACACTTTTTATCTTATTATCTGAACTACTAATCTCATCGTTTATGGCCAAACGTTTAGCTTCTTTTACTACTTTGGTTAAAATTCTACAGTAAGTTTTGTAATGTTGTCTGAGAAGCATATTATCAGTATTCCTAACTTTTACATGCAATTCTCTTTTATGTCTGCAGGATGTTTTGATACCAACTGTAACCCAATTTTTGTTTACTCGTTTCTGACCAATTGGAGCTAGTTTTGTAGGGAGACACCTTTCGTAAATTTCCAAAAACCTTTGGTGAAAGTAATTGAATTTATTATTTACCCCTTTTAATTTATAAACAGTGCTCCAGTCCTCATTGAGAAGTTCATCATTTAATGTTTTTATTGAATTGTTCTTTAATGGCCTAACTCTGACAAATCCTTTCCTTTTGTTATTTTCATTTCCCACAATATCCAAAGTAATTATTTGAGCATTATGGTCTGACAAACCATTTTCCATTGGAATTGTTCCATTTATTTCTAATTGATTTTGTTCAACAAAAATGTTATCAATAATGGTACTACTATCTTTTTGTATTCTAGTTGGGAAATTTACAGTTTGATAGAGATTGAATGATCTAAGCATTCCTAGAAGATAATCTGTCTGGTTACATTCTACAGCAAAATTTATGTTGAAGTCTCCACAGAGGATGATTTCCCTTTTAGTTCGTGATAAATTTAGTAGAACCGCTTCAAGTTTATTACAAAATTTACTGAAGTCTCCTGTGGGAGCCCTATAAACTGTCAGCACTATAAGATATTTGTTTTCTAATTCTAACTGTGTTGCACAACATTCAAAATCTTGTTCTATACAGTATTTACTTACATCTAATGATTTTGTTTCAGTATTTTCTGTTACATATATTGCTGCACCACCCATTCTCATCTCTAAACTGCAACCACTTTGAAATATTCCATTTGCTTCTTGCTCAGCCACTAAGGATGGTTCTTTTTCTTTGTTTTTTTTTTTTCTGGTTTGGTATTCTGTATTAGTTCTCAACCACACTACCTACACTACTCGGGATCTTCACTGATTGAGCAAAGTGTTCCTAACAAGGAAAGAAATGGTACAAAAATATGGTATGTAAGTACTGCTAGCGGAAACGTTTTTTTTCTTATTTTAATCTCCTTTTTTTAACAAATAATGAAAATATCTCATAAAGAGTTGCGGAAGTTAAAACTATCGGAAGCCAGTGGTTGCAGAAATGTTTCCTTTAAGTTATAGTTTCTTCAGAATGGTGCCCTCACAGTTTCAAAATCATGGTAACAAGAAATTTCAATTATTCTCGCATTGTTATTTGAATTATTGTGAGTTTTCACATGCGACAAAAATTTGATTCAGAACTTTTCCATTTAGTGCCATGCAGGCTCCTGGCGATCTAATTGTGTAGGTCTTTTTTTAATTTGTCTACGAAGAAGAGAGTATTTGAAACGAAGACAGGTAATTACTTAAAGCAGGAAGTGTAAATTCCTAAGTAAGCCATCACAGAAAAAGAAAAATCATTGGATGCAAACAATCTCATTCTCGTCAAAACCTCATCCTGCAAAGGAGCCTTGTCAAACAGAGAACTTAATCCTGACATATGGTAACCACAATGCGAGGAACCATGTTGCCTGAACTTTCTAGAACTAGAAAGCGAGAACAATCGGTCCTTGAGAGTGGTTTTAATGTGTGCTTATGTTGGGCTCAAAGACCGAAAACGCTCAATGAGTGAATTAAACGATCACAACGCACTGTGGTTTCCTTAAAACGTTCACAACATATTGTGACTTATCAGGATATAACTCTTTGTTTTCACGACGAATCGGTCCAGACAGGCTGCATTTAATATATATGATTGTTTTTACCCGTCGCGATACGAGTCTCTAAAAAAAAACCCAGAAATGTGAATCGTCATGTGTGGAGAATGGGACGTGGGTCATTTTTTTTACTTATTGCTTTACGCCTCGTCGACCACTAAGGTCATTAGAGACGGGATAGGACTGGAGACAAGGAGAGGGAAGGAATTCGGTCATGGCCCTTTTTGTTTGGTAATTGGCATAACGAGAATAACTTGTTGTGGGCGTTTAAAAGAAACCAGAAGGAGATTTGGTCGTTTTTTTCGCTATATGAGCGTTCTCGGTCTTTGAGGCCTAACACATCCAAAGCAAACAAAGTGCGTTACTACCCAACATCTCATATCAAAAATAATTTGGCTAGTGCGATATCCCTTCAACTATTTTTTTTTTAATTTCCTTATTAAATTACGATGTTCTCCAGCTAGCGTCTTATCAACCAAACAGAATTCAAACCCGCGATGTCGGCTCCTCTACATTACTTGATAAGACGAGAACATTAGTCACACGCATTGGCCGGCTGTATCTCTCCAGAACTAATACGTCTGCTATTGACGCCCTCCAGATCTAAGGTCATCAACATGACAAATTCCTCTCAAGCAACACACCGATATACAGTATCGTCTCCACAAACTCACAAATAATATTCCACTGCTAATCTTTGTTTCTCTGAGCATCGTCAGTACCCAGGAGATACTTGAACCTGCTAAAAGGCAAATCCTCCTGCCTGGACCAGGGATTAACGTTTCTGTCGGGATTAAATGGTGCTGCCAGAACTGTCGTAAGAGAAAGCGGACAGCAAAAAATCAGAATTCATAAAATCCGTAAAATAACGCAGAATCTAGGCTTTCTAAAAGATCTAAACTGAAATTAAATATCATTTGTGTAAAAAAAAAAAAAAAAAGAGCTATAAGAACATGGTAATAGAACTTGAATGTATGCTATTAGAAGATATTATTTAACATCTGTCTAGTTATGCATCATATTTGTTCGTAATCAGCTTTCAGAAGAGAAAGTGATAAAGTTTATATTGTGCCATGTCCATATCAAACAGCAAGTGTATGCATTACTAACTTAACACTATTATGAGAAGGACATTTTTTGTCAGAAACATCAATCACTTGTTTGTTTTGGCATCATTAAGTTTTTTCAGCGTGGTACGCCAACAAGCTATCTGTTTGTCTTGTTAACTTACCTATAATGGTGCACTAAATTGATGTGGATTAATCAGTCTGCATCATAATTCAACGTAATGTCGAAATATTATTTCGAATTCTATTTTCACTGAGGAGACAGGATACTGCGTTTGGGAAACCGTTCTAAGTTAGGAGAATGATTTTGCTTCTTGAGATTTCATCACTATTTTATTGTATTCTTAATATCTATTATCACTTGCAGTACTTTTATTTTACTTCTAACAAAATTTTTATCAATGAATTACTAATACAGTGCGACAGTGGTTCATAATGTGGAACTTTGTATGTTGTGTGGAATAAAATGTAAATGGGAAACCAGTATTGAATCTCTCCAAGGCATTTGATCGAGTGAGCAAAAAAACTCGTGGCAAATAAGGTTATGAACATGGACATTGAAGGAATTCTTAAGAGGAATAAAGCAAAACTACTGGACAGTAAACGCAGTTTCTTTTAAATATCTAGGCATATAAAATGATAGCGCAGCTCGTAAGGTATATTAGAGAGGTGATAGGAAAATTTAATAATACCTACTGCTCTTGGAGGGGTAATGTAAATGTGGCATTGATTTATTATGGGATTCACTGGAGATGGAGTTAGTGCAGCAGAAGAGCAGCTTTATTTGAGTCTGGTAATTAAGGAAGATAACGAACTCAGTAAAAGAAATCATAAAAGAGCTAGGATGAGACTTACTGATAATAAAGACGGGTACAGAGAGTAAGGGCCATAAACGATACCAATGTTATCCGTTGGGTCTGGAACGGCATTGTGGAGAGAGAGAATCATCTAGAAAGGAAGAGAGGACCATGACCGTAAAGTATCCGTTTCTCAAGCATTAGGGGGTGGGAACGTCTTCCTTTCAAGATAATGGAGTCAGATGCTGAAGTAATTTGGCAAGGGATCTGTTGATCAATTGACATCAAGCAGTGAACGAGTTAAATTAAAACTGCATATGAAATCATTAACTGAAAATGTAAATTTCAATAAAATAATTAGCAAACAATAATAATAACATTATGACGATACGAAAGTGATGGAAAATTAATTGTGTTTAAGATTCCTTAGGCGGTGGACAGTATTCAAACAAAAGCTTTCACGCGTCCACAATTCTCAGTTCAGCTTTATCGTGTGCCGGTAGGCTGTAATAATTTTAGATTAGTCTTTATATCTCTCAGAACTGAAACTTTTTTAAGTGAATTGGTGGACAAACGGACTTAAGTCTGTCACTAAACAGAAATATTAAATTGGTCTTTAAAGCTAGTTGTTTGAAGAATCTTCGTCAACATTCATGGAAGCAATTACAATTATACCTTCGTAATATTTTTCACGAATTTATGAGATTAAATTTACTTGTAATTTTTATTTTGCGATGTATGATTTTGGGCAGCGTTCTGGCGCAACATAATCATGTTTACATTTAACAGATACGCAAACGAGGTACACACACGCTCATAAACTGTTTTACATCCATGATGCCATGTGTTTATCAAAATAAATTGAAATTAATTGAAGTTGATCTTGAACAAGATGTAAACAAACGGCGAAATTATGGAATGTTTGCGTAATTACACACCGAGCGATTGGCTACAACTATACAAAAATTTAATGACTGCCAAGCAAATACAAACAGATTCGCGTTGGGGACCTGTTTGGTTCACCACGTATAGGAATCAAAATGATGAAATTTTTTAGACTTATCATTACTTTTCCTTTATTCCTTGAACTTGGCTCATAATTGTAAATTCATTTTGAAAATCCGTGTTTCAGGCAACAATTTAACTATTAAAGCGGTTAACGCACTATCTTGGACATCCGCTTTCGCATCTGCAATTTTTAATGCGGATGTATGGCAGATGTTTTGTTTACATTGCAATATATATTATTCTTTTCTTTTTATACCATATTCTGCCCATCGTCGCTTAGCAAACAACAAAGTAGTTATTTTTTTTCTGACTATCTTGCAGTAAAACTTACAATGAACTGAACGGTTTTATTACCTAAGCGATGAATTTAAAAGTTTGAAATTGCATGTAAAGCGGTCTATTCAAAGTCCAACTTATAGGATAACCGTGTAGAACTACCGTAGGATATGCTACTCCATTCACGCTAAGAGAAGGGTTCCAACAAACTGTTCCAAGCAATCCTTTCCAGGTATACTTTCTCGCGACACACCATGTGTCCATATCGCACACTACTAGGATGTTTCCTCCAATATCCAAAGCTTTTTGGACAGCAAGGACCCGTTTTGTTTGCCTGGGAGTCCAACAACATTCAACACATCCCACATGTAGTCCTGCAATCCCTTTCAGGGCCCATCAAGAGTTTTTTATTTTATTTTATTTATTATTTATTTTTTTAATCGAAAATCGGATCATCGTAGGTCCTACAAGTTGTACCGTGAAGGCGCCACTAGAGCGGGTGGCGAGCACGCAAACGAGCGTGGGCAGTAACGTTCTGGCCTCGCATTTGGGTGGACGCGGGTTCGAATCCTCGTCGGGGCATCCAGATTTTGGTTTACAATGGTTCTCCCCAAATCACTCCAGGCGATTGCTTCCTTTAAAAGGCCATGGTTGAATTCATTTCCATTCCTAACCCCCATCCTTTCCCGTCCCTAATGACATCGACGTCGACGTCGACAAGGCATATAGCCATAAGCAAAAAAAAAAAAAAAAAAAAAAAAAAAAAAAAAAAAATAAATAAATAAAAAAATCCGTAAAGTTCATATGACAAAGATTGGTTTTTAGACTGTAGTTATGTAAATTATTTTGATTCACTTGTGAAATCATCCCACGTTTTTTGTTGTTAAAACGAGGCAAAAGTAAATTAGTATGGCAGTATTATATGGAAATGTACTTTACTTACGAAAAAAGATAAAATTTGGCATAAAATACATATTTATTTTGATTTTAAATTTATTTTTTGAAAATATTAAAATCCAAACAATTATAATTTTTTCCACCTCGGCTAAACATCCACAGCCGTGGATTTCAAGCAGTGAACATCCGCATCCGCAAAGACGACTTCCGTTACCACTCTAGTTTGAACCATCGTCCAGCCATCCCCACCTTGTTCTAATGAACTCAGCAATGGTAAGCTGTATCACCATCAGTGTTCTACCGCAGGGCAGATTTTTACATGGCTGTTCTCCATGCTCTCCTCTATATGGAGACCTATATCAAGCATTACTATAGTGCGCGCCACGAACGATGGCTGCCCAGTTTAGCGAGGTTATGCGCATGTACGTCATCACATTCAGTAACAATCCAGAGCCTGTAGTGGTAACACGAGTGTCGAATGCGATGTTTTTGTGAAGTAGACGGTTGTAAATCAGTGAGCATTGCAATAATTCCTATTCTAAATAATGGAAGGCAAGCAGCAAAAGCGTAAGGTTCTGCAGTCAAAGCAGAGAGCAAATTTTTAAAGTATATAAGCATTTTAAGTGCGAAACAGATGCCAGATGGCTGAACTGCGACGTTGCCAGAGCTCAGGAGAGAACTGATGAAGCATTTGATATCAGCCTTAGAAGTGTACAGCGAATAGTTAAACGCGGAAACATCGAATATTCTATTCCTATTTCTATCTCTCTCTCTCTGCGCGACCCGCCATCGTTCGTGGAGCTCACTATTTGGAAATATGAATGTGGTACCATCCCGCTAATTTTCACATATATTGGAGATATGTTGTGTTGCCATCTATCTGCGAAACGTGTAACTATGTTCTGTGTGTATTTTTTTGTTTCGGAAATGTGTATGTTATGAGATGGAGACTGGAAACGCTCCAGCATTTACTTTGATGGCTGCGGAAAAGCAATCAGTATGGCCGGTACGCGGGGACCAGGATTCTATCGTAATTCGTTGTCGTCCCTTATCCGTGCAGCCAAACTCGTGGGCCACCACACGTAAAACCGAAAAAGTTAACGGCCACAGTACAAAAACTCTCAAAGTTAATCTGTGTTTACGGTTTCTGAGAAGACACAGGCAGAAATGGGATTTCATATAATTCATAAGCTGTGCTCACTATTTTCTTTTGTTCTTTTACATTCGTATTATGTGACTTACATATAGGAAAAAAATTCCAGTTAGTGTAATTTTGTTTTAGGCGAACTTAGGGAGTTGTAGCAACAAGAAAAGCAGATGATTTTGCCATATAAACTAAAATTAAACGAATTTTTATATAAAGTTTGAAGATAGCAATGCTGTAAAGTAACCAGTGATTCAGTCTCCTAAAAGACCAGCGGAAGGAATATAAATCGACTGTACTATGCAGTCCAAAGACTTCTCCTATTCTTCATATCCGACTTACCCTTTCACTGGGGCAACGATAAGAGAAAGTTTCATACGCTCGAGATGAAAAAACTCGGTTTCACTTTAAAACTTTTCGGGCCAGGAAATTAGATCGGTTTCGAGTTCTGGAAAGTATCGACACACGCGACGGCACTTCCTCGGCCAGCGACAAATCTGCCGCCGGGAGATGTGTACCACACCACTCGCAGAATTCTCTCGAGGCACTGCGGCTGATTAAATAAGCAGTGATGTCTCAGTACTGAAAATACGAAATGACGTTGATCACAGATGTTCATAAAAGGTTTCTATGGCTGAAATCTGTTAATACAGGAACGAAGACTATGAACAATAAAGGAAAGAAATTTCCATCAGCTCAGTTTATCCAGTGCAGTCGTTTAATATACATGACTCGAATTATTCTTCACTAATGTTTCGGCGACACTTTATCGATTTTTGCGCATGTTAAGACGTCGCGTTAATTTTCATTGCATTCGAGAGATTTTATATCTCTTACAACTGATAAAAGCATTATTGATGGTAAATCCGAAACCGAACATATTGAGGAATAATTTGACCTCTACAATTCTTTTTCACAATTTCCTTACTTCTCTTAGTACTTATTCAATTTGGTTTCAGTAAATAGTTTTGAACTTTATGTAAAATAATTTAATCCATCAATTCCAGGACAAGAAAGAACAAGGAGGCTGTTCCTGCAGCTAACAACAGAGCTACTCATCGTGAATTCTTATATCAGTTTTCAGATACCTATGAAATCAGGAATTTTTCTAAAAGCTCTAAATGTCGGCCCATTCGGTCTGCTATGAAGTACGTACTAAGAGGATTTTCCGTGATTTTAGGAGACTAAGGCATATCTCTGACCGTATTTGGTGGTAGACGTCATAAATTTTTAATTTCATGTTAGCGTTATACGAAATTCGAAATAAACCAATCAAAAACAGTACTCCTATCTGAGTGGGGAATTGAAATAGCTGAGAAACGAGCTCTAATTTGTCGTTTACGTTTACTTTTTCTTTTCTTCCTCCAAAACAATTATCTTTTAGAAGCGAATTGCTCATTCTCGGCGCACGCCACGAGCAATGCAGCAAATAACATCTAACAGCAAGCATGTAGAAGGTATATGCTAGAAAATGTATCATTGTAATTCCATAGGGTGATGACCATTATTTAAGTTTTATCCTGTAAATATAAATTATACACGAAAACTACAACATCAAGAGCAAGAGGAAAATACGGCACACGTGACAAGGTTTTGCTGTAATTAGCTGCGCCCTTTCGTCTGTGACTCACGGAGCTGGAGGCAAGCCCATTGGCCAGTCATAGTCGGCTGTATATTTCTCGCTTGCGTAGATCTAGTAAATAGTCCCTGCGGATAAGGAAAATGAATATTATTTTCTTAAACTTTCTACGTGTCTTGTGAGTGGGTTTTGGTTCTAAGTTTAATATTATGACAATCCTCTAGTTTACTCTCGAACCTGATTCCCATACCTCACAAATAATAAATAATTTTTCCCTTCTCTTGTGAAATATTTTGTAACGCAATGACTTTAAAATGTAGTATGTCTGTGGGCATTTACAACGCTTGTTGTACAGTATATTGAAAGTGTGTGTTAAAGGCGAACCGCTGGATTAGATCGTATAACTTTTGGCTTGGACCCTTTGCTTTTCTGGTAACTTTCGAGATACAATATCTGTAATTAACCAGAGGACGTATTATGTCAAGAATATCTCCAAATATACCAAGAAGAGAATACCGAGCGAGGTGGGTGAGCGGTAACGCTCTGACCTTTCCCGTATCTAATAACCTAGACGTTGACGAGGAGTAAAGCCATAAAAAAAAAAGGAAGTCAGAGAGATTTATTGGAATCTTTTACATTTTTATTAGAAAAATTATAGAGAAATTGTACGTGTTTGTGATGGATTTTGGTGTCTTGGCTAACTCCGCGTCAGTTTATAAGGTAGACTAACTTAATCAGATATCTTGTTGCGTTCTGGTAAATACTTTATGCAGAAAATGGTCATTGTTGTTAAGAATGGAAAAAGATGTAATAAGTTCTAAAAAGTAAAATGTGGTCTGCAGGAAGCAGGAAAAAGATCTAACTTTGTGAAATATTAAGGATGTTCCGTAAAAATGTTCAACTGCACACAGAGACTATTGATAATTTGCGGAAAATACCTACAACCAAATGTTCTTTTTTAGATTTATGGAAGGGAAGATCTATTATGGTAAACTATTTGCCTGAACGTTCATATAACCCAACTGTATGTAGGGTTGAAAGTCTTGCAGAAAATGTTCATCTTTCTTGTCATTAGGAACGTTTGATACTAATTTGTTGTCACATGTCGGTGCAGTATGTAACGTGTTTGATAGATTTAACATATTTTCCTGTGTCTTTCATTGATAATAATATTCATTCACCATAAATTCCTGTTACACAACTAAAAAATATTGTAATAGGCACTAGTGTCGTACAAATTGCCGTCTGCTCACGCTCGAATTAGCTTGGTTATTCCTGCAACTGGTCCTCTCTACTAAGGTGAGCTGTGCCCACTGGAACTTCCCCAGGCTCGGCGGACAAACGAAGGCTCGGCGGACAAACGAAGGCTCGGCGGACATACGAAGGCTCCGAAAAGTAGGAATAGCACATAGTGTCTTCCTCGCCTGTGCAGCGCAACAAGGGTGGTACATCATAAAAAAACTGGACAAGATTTTACAGCAGGGGCATTCTGGAATCGGCAGTATATCAGTGACTTTTACCAACATTTTGTGTAAGTTCTATCAATTGAATCGTCGTAAACATGAAGTGTAACATGTGTTTGATAAACATATGGAACGGAAGTATTACGAACTATGAGACCAGAACACAGTAAAACAAAAACCATAACACAAATAAGTTATCTATAGTTACTGACATACACAAAGTATACCCTAAAGCCACATTTAGTGCATTGTGGTTTATACAGAATTTCAGATACATGTGATGTCTTGCAAGGATATGTACCCATTAATGCACGACATTGAACTTGCTTAAATTACATAACTAATATCACTCTGATACGTGATTGTAAATAACCAAAAGATCATTCGTATGCTCAGGAGAAAAATTGCTCCAATTTTATAAAATGCCGGAAAATCATTATGAAATGATGAAATGTGGTGCAATCTGCCGATTTTTACTTTTTCGTCAACCTAGAGTTGTGTCCGGTGTTTAAGTATCCGAATTTTACGAAAGTAAACGTATACAATCTTATAAAATGATACAACAGCTCGTAAAAACATAATAACAATAAGAAGACTTTTTTTTTTTACTTACGACTTTACGCCTCCTCGACATCGAGGTCATTATAGACGGGATGGGACTGGGGACAAGGAACGGGAACGAATTCGGCCATAGCCTTTTGAAAGAAGCATCCCGGCATACGCCTGATGTGATTTGGGGAAACCATGGAAAACCCAAATCTGGATGCCCGGACGGGGATTCAAACCGGCGTCCTCCCGAATGCGAGGCCAGAACGTTAACCGTTCACGCACCACGCTCGGTAAGAAGAAGACATATGTCCTCCACTCTATAATTTTTCAGTTACTTCATTCTTCGATTTAGCGATGCAGTTCGTGGCTGTTCCGATTGCACCGGTCGAGTACCAGCCAGCGTGGCTTCGGCCCCACGCAGCACGCGAATTACAGACCGAGCCTACTGCCAGGCTCGAGCTTACGTCCAGGCTCGGTCCTCTGCACTGTATTTCCGACATTTGGCCGGCAGAGGTCGCGCTGGCAGCGAAAAACAGAGTGAGCCTAGACAGCGTTTGCACGGCTCTAATAGGTATTATTTGTATAAAGCTATAAAAAGTTTATTTTTTGTATTAAGGTAAGATGAGGAACTTTATAGGACTTTTAGAATATACTCTGACAATTCAACACACCGTCATATTATCTGATAATATCGTAGTAAGGATATGGGACCGTGGATTCTTAACTTAGTGTCAAATGAGACACAAACACCAGCGAATATACAAAAATACTGTTTACAATACTTGTTTACAAATAATTGTATTCAAGAGATCATACCCATAAAAAAGTCCGATCTTTCTAACTAATTTTTTGATGTACAGGAAATATCAACGTATGTACCAACGAAACCAATGACCAGACTAGAAAATTCTTAGATACGAGCAAATTAGGATATTCCGGAACACACGTAGAACGGTTTCAAGTCGTTCCTAAGAAGAAACTGCTATGAGCATGAATTATGATGTAACATAGTTATAAGGCCATTTAGTTATGAGAATACACAGTTATGATGCAACATAGTTATGAGGCAGCGGATATCAGTTACTTCAGGAATAGCCCACATCTTGACGGTAATACGGTCTTGAAGGAAATGGGAGAACAAAATCGCGGAAATGAGTCTTATTACATATGTGAGCAATGCCCTGCTACGCTGTTGTTGTTGGGTTCCATCGTGAAGGCAATCTTGCGAATGAAGCGTTTTCTGAGCCGGCATTCCGCGTGGTGCCAGGACAGAATCTCAACTTATATGAATGAACTAAAATTCGCACCAGATTACTTACAAACATTTTACCCATTACAGATATTTTGAGCATAATCTTGTGATTGTCTGCTATATCAACGCCTTTGTATGTAGTTGGTCAAATATCGAACGAAGAAGTATTTCTTTTCCCCCAGTGACAACTCGAAACACGTAACCTCGGTTGAGCACAAAGTTGTGGAGGTAGGAAATATCCGGGGGGACGAGGATCGATGCGTTTACAAGTCTCTTTCATATAGAGATTTCCCGGCGCTAATAGCAAATTGATTTTGACGCTCCAGCTCTTCTACAGTGGCAGCCACGGTTCGTTAAGCCGAGTGACGTTTGAAGATGCGTTTAAACCGCCCGTAAATCAATCCGCCACACGCTAGCTCCATACTGTACGGAACATGTACCCCGTACGCTAGACTTTCTTGGGGAAAGATACGACGCTTCTTTGGTTTCTACGTTAGTCAAATGTGTAACTGCTGTGTGCGTAAAGGAGGGTTATTATTAGTAGGACGTAAGTAAACTGGGTTGTAATTATGATTGCCGTCGACTATTTTACCCAATTCATTAAAATCAAGTGGTATGTTTCTGCTGAACTAGCCAGAATACTGCAAGTTGATCACTCGCGGAGTATTTATACTCCCACTGAAGTGATAAATCTTCTCCAACTACAATGATAAGTAGCTTTATAAATGAAGAAGCTGGAAACGCTGCTGCCTCTTAGCAATATCCGTGGGTACTCGCGAGTGACCTTTTATGTACCAACGAAAATTACAGAATCCCACAAAGTTATTCACCGAGTGTGGTGGGTGAGCGGTTAACGCTCTGGCCGCGCATTGGGGAGGAAACCGGTTCGAATCCTCATCCGGGCATCCAGATTTGGGTTTTCCATCGTTTCTGCAAATAACTCCAGGCGAATGCAGGATGCTTCCTTCAGAAGGCCACAGCCGAATTCCTTCCCATTCCTTATCCCCAGTCCCATCCTGCCTCTAATGAACTAAACGTCGATGAGGCGTGAGGCCATAAGGAAATTTACCACTTCTTATTCTGGAACGCCAAACAATGGTCCAAATAACAGGTAATTAAAACATTCCAAGTATTAGTTTTAAATGAAACTATACACTATTTAAAGCACTTTGACGTTACTTCAAACCTAACATACGATTTGCAAATGTTGAAAACACTCCGAAATATGATAGGTGATACAACTCACAAGCCAAAGTCAACAACTACAAGATATGACACATTTATTCTAAACCATTAATATATAAAATCTGATGTGATACACTTCAAATCAGTATCACATAACTACAATAAATTAATAATTTTATTTATTTACATAAAATTAATCAATGGAAAGAACAATAATGAACTGAATATGAATTGTAATATTTCAACAACTGTATTTTCGAAAAAAACAAAACCCTAAGCATCATTAAACCAAATGATATTTAAACTTATGAACTTCTTTTTTAATTTAAGATTACTTGTTTAAAGGGATTCCTGTTTTATATCAAACTAGCTCGTACCCGCGACTTCGTACGCGTGGATTAAGAATTGTTTTACCAGAATTAAATATAGAAAGTTATTGGTAACGAAGGATTGGTCCCAAACAATATCTAGTCGGAATAATATGACAGGACAGCTATCACTATATCATTCTACCGTCGAACCTGTCTCTTGAAGAGAATCAATTTCCAACATATTTCTGTCACAATTCGATAAGGTCTCAAAATTTCGTGACTACAACTGTTAATCATACTGGAAAAAATATTCTATGCCCTTCATACAGATTTTCTTATCAAATTCCATCAATATCGATTTAGCCATTTAGTCGTCAAAACGTAACAAAAATACAGACTTACTTCCGTATTTATAATACTATTACTGCGGTTCACTCTCTCTCTCACACACACACTGACTGTGAACAACACCTGAGGGATCAGTATAACCTAAAAAAAGTTTACACCCACAACATTGCAAGACTACCTACAATTTGCCTCGCATTGCACCCCTAACTTTCTAATATCTACAGTTTAACATTAAATCCGAATATACTACGGCCCAGGCTTGACTCTTACGAACAAAAACAATTTTTAAAAATCTTAGTCACCACGGAGACCACGACATTTGTAAGCAAGCGCTTTAATCACTGAGCTGCCTGACCGCTACACGAAAAACATTACAGAGACGTCCATATCCAACGCGTCTGTCAATCGCCGTGTAGTAGTATTTCGAAATTATGAGACAACATGTGTTATTTATACAGATAATTTATCAACCAAATGTAGACAGTATTTTTCTCCTTGTTTCAAAGGATAAGTGTGCAAAGTTTCATGGAGATCGGATGAAAACTGTGGATTTGTATGAAGAACGAACAAACAAACATATATAGATACATACATTCATCTTTATATATATAGATAACTTAATTCTTACAACTTGCTTGGAAAACTGATTTCGCGGATCTAAGATGTGGTGGAGTCGTTACAGTCTGCTTCAGTTACCTTTATTGATTTCTGGTATTACTTACGCACGATAAGTGGTCAAGAGCAGGTTTCACGTAATTTATTAAACCTCTGAGCGTTTGATTTTGGTGTGCGCGTGTTTGGTTTAGTTCCTTTTCATTGCCTCTATACTACCCGCCATCTTGGTTGCGGGCGTTAAGGCGCCACCGCACTGGATAGGGAGCACGTTTCAAGTCCTGGACCCCGGTTACGGGCCATCGTGATTGCGATCTTAGGCGGTTTCCTGCAATCGTTAATACAGCTGAATATATGTTATAGTTACGTTTGTGAGGTTTCTCCTAGGCCCTGTGCTTGAACCCACCGATACAAACTCTTTTTCGTCTGGGAAGGATGATTAATTATTAAACCATTCTAATTTACGGAGAAGACACCATTGGTAGAAGCTAACTAACGAAATAAAAATTATGATAAATTTGAGGAGATTATCTTCATTTTAAATCACACATAACATGAACAAAAATTCGTTAATCTTCTTGATTTATTTCTAGATCCAAAATTAACACGGAGAACATACATAAATAGTATTAGCTTTAGCAGCCCAGATTTGATGCCAGTGGTAAACTTTTAATGAAATCGTTTAAGCCTTCTTCCACTGCCATTTAACGTAAGAAGTCTTTGTGTGGTAAATACTGCTGCTGTTAAAATTGTTTTATTTGTCAATAAAGGCAATCGTGGGTACTTCTAAACTTACAACAAAGAATATATCACACAGATTATACTTCAAAAGTATAAGGAATATTAAGTATACTTTGTCTTTATATTCTAAGCTGTTACATCCAGACGAAACAAAACTACATCCAAAACAAACTAAGAGGGTCAGTACATAAGAAAACAAGCGCGAAACAAAAATGTTATTGAAACAGCATCTCACAGACTAAAAAAAAGTGCAGTGTAGTTATAAATCTGTAAGAATAACATCCTTCTTTTTATTATTGATTAAGTTCATATTATACAAATTTAGTAGCACCAGAAGGAAGTGATGAGGTCTAAGGTATTTTAAAGTCCTCATGTATTTGAGATCTATTGATTTGATAACCTTCTTTTCTATCAGCGACAAGGGGTAAACTAGCCGCGACATTAATGTTGGCTGCACTTAATTAGTCAAGCACCCTCAATGTTTTAGAAATAAACACTGTAATTAATGTACCTTACGTATGCCATGTCCACTGTGTAGTTTCCATTTAGGTAATAATAAATTTATGTATTCATGGATATGTTAATGGCTTCTCTGACTATATCTGTTGCATGTAATACGCTCAAATTGGAGCATAATCGCTATTGGATTAAGTAACAAAGGTATACGAAAATTTTTCTACTAGTGGAATTAACAGGCGAATGTATTGGTGGTAAAGGAAATTACATTACTCAGTCGAAAAAAAGCGAAGAATTATTTCAAATTAGCAGCAATTAATTCTGGAGGAAGACCGATGTTGTACAGTGACGGAGTGAGTAGGTCGTTGTTCGGCTCTGAGTGCGTATCGTTTTGAGGTCGTGTGGCGCTGCCGTGGACGGTTCATTTGTCACCTCTCTTGTGCCGCCGACGTGACCCGCCGCGCCACCGCGTCTATCTGTATACCTGTCTGTCCACGGTGCGTAGCCTCGTGTAGCCACGTGGCGCCCTCGCTGCGCCTGAAACACCGCAAAGCACAACCGTGTTCTTATGTTCCTCCTGTTGACGATTTAACTTTGCGCTTGCAAATCTCGATTATCGTTTCATTTACAACTAAAACTCAAAGCCCGTCAAGAATGACGGGTTTAAGGGAGTTTTCTGATAATTCATTTCTCTGCTGTTGCCTAAATAAATAGTATTGTTATTATGTAATGCTGATAACCTTATTTTGTAATTTATACACATTTCGGCTGTAGTTTACACAGCGGTAGAGATGAAGTTCTACTGAATGAATGATGTCAGAATTAAGGAAAAAATTAAATTAAAAAATTAAGGAATCCTAAAACCTTATGCTATAGCGCGTGATATTGGTTTTATAAAAGGTACAGGTATCATTCAGCACGATACATACGGAACTACTTCCATCTGTATAAAAATACCGTAACTTCAGTAACTCTGAGCTTATGAAAGTAGCTTAAATTATTTATAAAACTAAGTTCATCTTGATTTAGTCTGTAAAAAAAAAAAAAAAAAAAAAAAAAAAAAAATGTGTTAGTTGTCTGGTTAGACATAACCACAACTTCTACTAATATTGCTTCTCATTATTCATCGATGTTTTAACCGACGTACGAATAAATTCATTGTATTTCGATCTAAAGTTTGACCTACCGGAAATATTTACATATGTCTGATATAGTGACATCAGTAATAAAAGCAACTAATAATTGATATATTAATTTAAACGCAGTATATACCTTTATTTCAGTGTTTCGGCAAATCATTCCTTCCAGTATAAAAGTGACTTAAAATATCTACATTGGATATAAATATCTTGTAAGCCCGTCAAAAATGACGTGTTGAATGCAGTGTTTTTTCACTAACTTAAGTGCAATTTTCATAAAATAACGTTCATTATCTTGAAAATAATGTAATTTAGATATTTGTTAGCTTACTGTAACAATGGTATCACTGTCCAGAGTGTGTAAGAAAAATCTGCATCTGATGAATTTTAATTAAGAAAAAGCAACTAATAATTAATATGTCGATTTCAACGGAATACGTACTTTTCTTTCAGTGTTCTGACAGTTAATTTATTCGCGGATGCATAGCTAAATAGAACTGTTATTAAATAAGTCGCATAACATAGAACATTAGTTGTTTTTTCCACAGCAACAATCTTCTTAACTTATTCGTTAGCAGCATTACGCCGTCTATCAATATAATTATCGTGTGCTAATGTTTTACAGACAGACATTTATAAACTGTCACTCTCTTATCTAGGTTAAACGACATAACTGAAATTCTGCTTACTTCTTCGTCTTTTACAGTGCTGTATTTTTTGTCCGTTTCCTTCATTTCAGATAAAAATAAAAATATACAGCACTTATACTTTAATCTCTTTGACGGTTTCTATAGCTTACAGAAACGATATTTTATAATGTAATGAAATGAGTCTCCCATCGGGCACTGTGTCGGCAACTGTGGGGAAGTGGGAAATATGGTGGTTAAAGGTGGTCGACGTAGAGCTTTTTCATATTCCGACCAAAGTATTCTAAACAATCTTTGGAATTATTTATAATGTACTAGAATCTTCTTGAATATACAAAAATTTTCTGGAATGTTCTAGAACACATAATTTTTCATCTTTTCAGCTATTAACAAATATTAATAATGTGTCGGATCCGGAGTACGTGGCTACTCTACTAGATGGCGCCACAGACGCAGCGAGCAGGATGCCAGCGCCACAGTGACTCCGGTGACTTACGAGGGGTCTACTTCAGGGCAGCGCACAGCAAACGGAGCTCTCTTCATGCCTGACCATCCAGGCAAAATCATTCCGCTATCCGTCATTGTGTATTGTGAGACTGAGCCTAATAAACCGGATCCTTGTAACAGCTGTGTTCTCGTAGTTACTCTCCACTGTACGAGGGATATCCACAGTCTACCTCCGCTATTGAGCCATCTACCTCGAACCGGGAACACCTTATCTTTCCCGGATGGATTCGACAAATATATATGCACCATATTTAGAGTGTGAACCAATTTTAACGAGACTTTCACTGGTGGGTTGCTGATTTCACAGGGAGTATCATAGGGTACTTTTAATCCTGGAAATATTTAAGGTTCTGTGCAAAAACACAACAACCTTCAACATTTTTAACAACGGAAGAAGTCGTGGGCACCAGCTAATGATGGTAATAATAATAATAATAATAATAATTGGAAATTAGATATTCTAGAACTGTCATTTGATAGCTCGACTCCGCATCCCACACAGTGAGGCACGAGTTCGCGTGTTAGCACGCCTCCAGTTATGTTTTCGTAATTATTAATTTTATTTTTTCCGCGGACCCCTTAGGGTTGGGAAACACTCCTCTAGCGTACTCGAGGACCCAAACAGTAGGATAAGAATGTTTATGATTTACATGTTTTAGGATAGAACTAACCAACAGAATTGAACTGATTTCGGCTCTGTAGTAGCAAGTCTGTAGTTTTTTTTTCCAGTCATTTGTTAATAAATCATTCACCTGTTACCACCTCCATATAGTATTTTCACGGAGATTCTTATAGGTGGTTTCCTCAATGAGAGAAAACATCAATAAACCTACCTGAGGCACGTGGCGTCTCGGGCTTTCATGTGGACTTCAATGACGACCGAAAAATATTAACGAAAATAAGGAATTACACCAAAGCGTAATTCAGCTCATCATTACACAAGCAGACTGCGTTTTACAGCATGAAAAAAATTGAAAATTAAAATTGTTCCAGCTACATGGCGACCAATCTGAGATTTAAGCGAATTTCTGAAATCACTTCCTCCAGTTTAATAATATTTTAGGTTCAAAAGACCAAATCTCTGACACAATTATTTTTTCCTTTCGACATTAGCTACCTACAATGAAGCAGGTGATAACGAACTATTCCTTCATTTTTATTTTTATATTTTTTGCAATTTGTGCCCTATCAAAACCACGGAAACTTTTTGGGGTATTTCACATTACACAACAAGCTGTGGCAAAGGTTGACTTCACTATTTATAGAAATTAATGTTAAAATGATGTTTGTAAATATGTAAAATATTTGTGATTATATAAAATGATTATGCTATCAAAGTTTAAAGGGGCAAAGAGCGACGAAACAAGGGGGAAGGAGAATCTTTGGTTTGTTGTTTCAACAGATAGAGGGAGAGAAATGAAGACGTTCGAATACTGGGAATGACAGAAATTGATTTTGGTGGGCCGGAGTACCAAGTTGTAGTATCTGAAAGTACAAGCCTGAGGACATGAAAACTGTATTAATAAATTGTTCTTAATGTTTTAACAAATACGCATGAATTGAGATCAAACAAAAGATAAGTAATAGTTATTGAATTATAAACTCGAACAAACCATTTTATTCGGATTTTATAAAATCATTGCAATTTATTAATAAAACAGGGAAGTGTAAAATATATGATTGTTTTGTTAATCGTAAACTAAGATATTAAGGTACGTGTTTATTATAGGTAATTTCTTCTGAATATACTTGTTAAATTAATACTTATTATTTAATAAGTACGCCAGTAAAACCGTTGTTGGATTTTATATATTCTTGGACACGTTTCGCCTCTCGTTGAGGTAGCTTCAGCGTACATTTTTTTCTGTAATATGTTATCAGTTTTTAACTGTTGTGCAGAACGGTGTTTGTTTACATGTAATAAAACTAGTCTTATGTACTGTATACGATTCAAAATGTCCAACAACAGTTTCATTGGCGTACTTAATAAGTAACTATTATTATTTTTAAAATAATATTATTATTTTCAGGTAATTTTCAGCGTTGGTGGAAAAAACTAGATTCGGATGTAACCAGAAAATATAGGTGTCTGATGTGGACCTATCGAAGATAATTGGTACTTCGAAAATAAAATTAAATACAACTTATTTGTATTATTGAAACTGTAAGGGAGAAGATCACAACAATATGTGTAGTAAACTTACAAGTTATTAATGTATTAATTGTTCAAATATAGCTTTGCATCTTCCATTTTTTATGAAAATTCAATTAAGTGTTTATATTTAATTTTGTGGCTATCGGATCAGCAGAAACTCGCAAGTACGATTTAGATTAGGGGATCCCAGAGTTTTCGTACTACGCCCCCTTTCCTTCAAAAGAAGAATTTCGACGCCTCCCCTCCCTCCGCAACAATTTTACTGTTAATAAGGTAAATGCCAGTACTAACAACGACATCTCAGGAAATTCAGTACGTGATGTTATAATAAATGTTTCAAACTCTAAGAAGCGCCAAAGGAGACATAGTACTTGCGACTGTAGAGCTAGGGTAACGTCTAGACGGGCGGCGAAGCTACCTCGCATCCCTTTCCCCTTCCCCCTCCACCTTCAACTTATCTTCGCGCCCTCCTGGTGGGACCGCAGATTGTGAGCCTCTAATTTTGATAGAATATAAAATTTATTTGCCTTTGTCTCTAAAGATGAAACGAGACTTAAAAAATCCAAAAAAAAAAAAAAAAAAAAAAACCGATATTACGAGGGGAGGGTAAAGTCAGAAGTGTAAAGTCAGAAGTATCCTGACTCAATGTACGATTTGACGTCGGAGAAGATGACGAAGCTGTGGAATTACCTCTGCTTGAGACGTTAAGGAATGGGGTGTTGGCCGAGTCGATCCGCCACTGCTGCGTCTCGACATAAAGCACTCGGCCGACTCCAAGTTGGCGCTTGTTTAAGTGCGGGCGTGGGATTGAAGGAAGAGTCCGGGAAGGCCCCTGACGCGCTGGACTCGCGCCAGACTCTGCCGGCTATTTATACTGCCGCCATTAGGGTCGGCGTACACAAGGCCCCGACACCGTCTTCCTTATAATGCACCACGCCGAGCTTTATGTATTCAGCCGACAGCCTTGCGGTTTGCGGCTCGTTTTTGCTCGTCTTCGCGCAGACAATGGTATATTTCCTGGGTATTCAAGGAGCGCAGCCGAGTGTTTTGAGCACTGCTGCGCCTTGTCAACATCTGTTTGTCGCTGTTACGGCATTAAGCGTCGTCTTTTCGGGCCGGCGTGTTTAGCCAAACGTCTCTCGCAGAGCGGAACAATCCCTGAAATGGATCCTCGGCGCCGGCCGTGCTGCTGTACAGCGTCATTATCGCTGACAAACAGTGCCCTCCATGTTAAACTGATGGCACTGCAATAACGCTAAATTTGCACAGTTAAACCACAGTAATCCAGAAAACAGTGCAGTAGGTAGAGAGGAGTGGCATGGCGGCTCAGCGATTAAGGTGTCTGGTTCAATATCGAAAGGTCACCGGTTCGAATCCATGTTTCGGCCGGATTTTTCATAGGTCCTTAACCCCACCTTCCCCTCTGGCACAGCTTGCTGTGTAAGGTAAAGTACCTTAGAAAGCTTCCTTCGTTTCTTCTGCGTTTAACCCGAAGTATTACTGAGTTAGGTTAAATGATGTAAGTGGAAGCAACTGCCCATCATACTTCCGATATCAATCTATATCCTTCGATATGATCTAACCATCCTACGGATTGAATACCAATACGCTTTTGGCGTGTGTCAAAGGCGGTCGATGTGCGACACCGTAGGTACAGCGAGCGTGAACTCGCGCGGTCGCCACGAGCCAAAAAGAGGTGTGTGAGGCTCTATCAATCTCCCTTAGCCCTTAGGTTAAGCGATTCTTGTCAGAAGTACTTGCCGTCTGTACAAATTATTATACATCTAAGGTCCAAACCTCGTCCTCCTCTTGTCACACGATGTCACACTTTATTGACTCTCTCTCTCTCTCGCCCTTAACGTGTGACGTAATTTATGGAAGGGTGAGGCTAAGTAATTACAGGCTCTTTTTAACACAATAGATTCTCTGATATCAAATCAATAGGGAAAATACGGATTGTGTTGGTATTTTAAGCATACCGATATTTCTAAATAGATCTCAGCTCGATGTCTGTGGCTTTTGTAATTAGCTGGTAACTAAATTAAGTTAGATGAGATCTTTAATTCGGTTAGATAATTGCCTCATAAACATATGGACAGCAAGATTTATGGAGTAGATTTAGACAGGGTAAGTTTAAAACAAAGCCTGTTTCAGAGATGAATCTTATACCAAACTTGGCTCTTGTGTTTCATATCCCTGAGGCAGACAATCATGTTTATATCTTCATAATATGCGATACTAATTTTATTAAAAATGACCATCTTGTTTCTTTGGAAATGTTATATCCATTGTTATGTAATGATAATGCGTTTCATAGTTAATGCTGAAATATTCAAGATTCTATAATATAAACGCAATAGGGAATATATGGATTTTGTTATCATTTTAAGTATATTGAGATTTCTGAACAGATCTTAAGCCCGATATCTGTTGGTTTACTACTGTTTAGAGCCTATTTTTGTGACTTAAATATTTTTTCTGCTGAACAATTTCTGAAGAGGACATGTAAGTAATTGAACAGGGAGTCAAAATAGGCGAAATGTAGCAATAATGTCAAAAAATCTCTTACTTACTGTTCTCAAAAAGAAATATTAATTATGGCTATTGGGTCGCCACATTGCTTACCCGACAAATAAAGTGACATTAACATTCAGTCACACAATTCGCTAGCACTAGCTAACCGCATATATACGCCCTAAACTTATGACAATAGATCTAACATACAAAAATTAGATAGAAAATACTTTAATATATACACGAAAATGTAAATACAATAAATAGTATAAATATTAATAAACAATTTAGCAAAATATTATTATCGGGAGATGGGCATCTCAATTTGTTTCCTTAACTTCATCCGTCAGAAAATGTTCTTAATAGGGAATATGAAAAGTTTGGTTGGAGCTTGCAGGCTGGTGTAAGCTCACAATTACTTGACCTTATGTTAATTGGGATGTCACTTAGGGTTTAAATATCACTGTACGTTGTATTCTGTTCGACTTCGCAGTTCCGGCTGACAGTTAAGGAAGTTGCGCAATTCTGAAGATCTTACCGTATTAAGATCCCTCTGACGTGAATCCGTCAAATCATATTGCTACTTTACAAACTTATAGGCATCCGCCAGAATCGAATTTTTCACTGTTGAACGGAACGAAAACAAAATAAAATCGATATAGTGTTTGATGTGGAAACCCTGTAGAATAATACGTGTGGAAAGGAGTGAGATCGGATATTCCTCCCCATGAAATCAGTAATTAGCAACCCGCTCAGCAATCCATAAGCAGGTTGATGTTGAATAAAAGGAAAGAACTTAAGGCATATGGACCCAGTAGAAGCATTTACGGTTCCTTTGATGTGGCATTCAGTATGGTTCTAAACTTAGATTCAAACCCACAAATGTTTCAATTGATTTCATAGTCTTAGAGTTTTCGTGTATATGCATCCTGTCTTTGCTGGATGTGAGTAATTTCGATACATTTGGATGATGATATCTTTTTTGTGTTACTTAAACATAACGAAATCGTTAGTTAATTAACAGTTTTCTGCAAACTTACTCGGTTTGAACCAAATACTTTATCTGTCTACTCTTTGTTTATGTAATTGGTTGTGAAGCAACAAAGGTATCGACAAAAAATAAATCGTTGCTGTTTTTAGTATAATTTTTTTTATTCTGGATCTATAACATTTTAATGCCTTGTTTAAGTCTTTATAAACATTAAACTTTTTAGTATCAGAAATACATTGAGAGTCTTGTATGTATAAACTGTAGATCTGTAAATCGTCTGTAATATCCAGTCTACCACCTAGCAATAATCCTACGTTCCCTCTCATCTGTGAGAATGCCTTTATACATTACATGAAGACGTTATTCGTCAACTTTAGACTCTGAAGGGAAGCCAATCTATCGTATGGGGAAAGCGCAATGATGAGAAATAATATCCGTAATAGGGTTTATATGGAAACATTTGCACTGTGTGGTTTCCACGTTTCCCATGCTGTGTAGTATCGTGTGCAGTTTCGGAAGTGTCCACTTTCGTGTTTCCTTCCTTTTATCGCTAAGTGGTGGTCGGGGTGACGTTAAGGGTAGCGCTCTCTTCGATTGGCGCTCTGGACCATTTGAGTGGAACTGACTTTAAACATGGCTGAGGGTGAGCCAACCTTAACATCAATATAATGCTTGAATTACTCGTAGCTCTCAATGTATTCGTGTCGTTTTGAACGCCGCCTTTAATAAGTTTAATTTGTCGAGTACACAAACGTGATTACATCCCTTGCTACAATGGATAGGAATTTCCGCATTTTATATTTAATTACAAAGTCATTCAAACGGTTTGATGTTGGAGTGTAAATGTGCGTATATAGGATCGATTTCATTAAACGAGCATTTTGCCTCTCCGACTACTGTTTAATACGCGGACTTTCAGTGGCCTTGAACAAGTGATATTTACAAGAATGTCAATGATTTCAACAGTAAATATGTAATTTCATTTATCTTTAGCAGTACTTTATTAATTATAAGATACAGATTCCTTCACATGGCGGTGCTTGTCATTATTAATATATAACTCCATTGAGGTTAGGAGATGAGCCTCACATTCAAGAGGACGCTGGTTAGAAATCATGTCCGGCCTTCCAGATATCGGTTTTTCATGGTTTCCCGAAATCATGTAGGTGAATGCCGGGATGGTTCCTTGCATAGGTCATGGCCAAAAGCCTTTCCTTTCGCAGATCAAGTCCTTTCCATCTTCTAATAAATTCGAAGTCGTCGATGCAAAAAACCATAAAGAAAAAAAAAGTTTGCAAGCCGGTAGCTACCTGCCAGTACAGGAGACAGATATCGTTGCGAAAAATTGCTGACCTTAAGATTGTCTAGACTCGGACGCAAAGCATGTTGAGAGAGATAAGATCTCTGCCATGTTGATCCCTAAAGTGTCAAGTTTGTAGCAAGATGACGAGATGGGTCATCTCGTACAATTTAAATTAATTATTGTTTGGTTTAATAAACATAAGAAATAAATGGATATTCTTTTTCGAGCTGGAGACAGAAATCCGCGTCTAGCTAAGAGGCGTGAGTGACAATATGACTTAAGCCGGAAGTGTCCGGTAGGTCGCGACAAAGCGAGGGATTGTCTCTAGCCCAGCGAGTGAAAAGTCGGGTGAGAAAGGGTAGCCACGGGGAATTTTGCGGATGGAATCCTTGAATGGGCGTTGCTCGGTGTCGTGGGAAAATTATTCCTACATATCCTCCCGAACAATCCCAGCAAAACCCGAAGACTCTTAGCAAATGAGAGGCAATGTATTAGCCGGCAAGAGGGGATACTTTTGCGAAACCAATCCGATGTATTTATATCCTCATGTGATTGGAAATTTACAAATTTTGTGTTTCCATGATACACGCCGAGGAGGAGGAGAGAGACAAGCTCTGAGAGGCGAGGAGACTTCACTTCGTCCAGAACGATCGCCCTGGCCACTGCCTGCCAGAGGACTGCGGATGATTTCGTTCTGTAGGCTTCGATGACTGAGCGCCAAGTCCGGTCGAGGTTGTCACTTGTGCTGGTTGACGTGACAAGTGCCTTGCAATACCTGAACAGGTGCGCTATTTGAGTGACGATAGCGCTCTTGTTGCGACGCTTCGTGCAGCCAGACAGACACGGTAATTATTCCTCCAGAAACAGTGTGTACTCTGACGAATCATTGAGACAGCCCTATAACGGTCTAATGAGTAAGAGTTCTTATGCCGCCGGACATTAATTCCTGAGCTAGTTGTGTCTAAAAGCAGAGTGCTTTTTTATTTTATTTTCCTAGTTGGAATTGAAAGACTGACTTCCATGTTTGGAAACTTTCAATAACTATTATTTGTGGGAACAAATCAATTCCTGTCAGTTGCATTTGAAATTTTTCAAATCTATGTAAAGTTCATGTAAATGTACTGCAATTTCTTAGCTTCAATTATTAACGATAATTGTTTGTTTGCTATTTTTCATCTGTAAAACGAGGTATTGCGTTGAACTTTATTTTTGCACAGACAGATGTTTAAGATTAAGGGTAAATTTACCTCTGTCTGTAAGTATTCATGAGTACCATATAAATTAATATTTTAGAATCTTTACAAATACTAATAACAGAAGTAATGGTTTCACCTCTGTTTCCTGAAATTAGTATGTGTGCTTTGCATAAGGTAGTGGAAGGTGGCGATTTAAATTATGCAAGGTAAGCAATTAATCTGCCCAACCGACCAATCCGCTACAAGTTGTGGTTGCAAAAAATTGCGCAGCATTGAAACAGAATTCACAGTTACTCTAACACCACCCTCTTCAAAAAAATAAGGCCCAACGTTTCCCACATTTGAAACTCCACACCAAACGGTCACTTTTGAACTGTGTAGTGGTGTTCGATGCAATTCTTGTGGATTGTCTGCTGCTCAATACCGACAGTTCTGTTTGTTTACATAACCGTCTAAATGGAAGTGAGTTTCATCGCTCATCTTAAACAAAACATCATCATTAGCAAGAACATCAAGCATTCTCTCACAAAACAGTCTCCGTTGCTAATGATCACTTTTGTTAATCTTCTACACGATCATCATGAAATTGTAACTCATACTTCAGGATGCGTTGCAGCGAGCGACGAGACAAAGCCCTTGTGGAGCGGCGAGGACTTTGAAGAACAGACGCTCTTACTCTGTCGACATTTTCTGGGGTTCGCACTTCTGCTTCCAGTTTTCCGAAAAGAGTTAACCCAACGAATTATTGTGTTGCGATGAGGAACCAAACCATGTCGCGGAACATTGAACTGTGTTCGGAAAGATTCACTACTTTTGAAAAAATATTCAACAGCGAAAACGCGTTGCCGCACGGACCACTGTGTCATTGCTACTGAAACTGGACGCTCTAACCTACAAAACAACAGATCCCCCACCCCTACATTCCCTCCCACCACTTATACTACTCAAATCAAATCCATGCGTTCTTTTTGCACCACCCTGTAGTTGCTGTTGTTATTTTTCAGAGATGCTGACAGGTCTCGACCAAACGAAAGGACGTTATTGTTATTAATGAGTGAAACGCAAACTTTTTAACGTTGTTTTGCTGGTGCTATTCTTATAAGGTTGTTATTGTAGTCACGCTATCTGTATTTGGGTCGGCTGAATCGATAAAGTCGATGAAAGGTCTTCTACTGTTTGAGCTCTGTTGGAGTTTTCATCAAATATGGACCAAGATCCTGAAATACTTCAGTAGGCGGTCACGCGAAAGAGGGTGCGGGAATGACACAGAGGCTATTATGGTCAGCGATACTGGTTCATGCATAGCCTCAGGGCTTTCTGCACGTGTCTGTATATAATGAAGACAAATGCCAAAAAGATTCGGCTTAATAGTTAGGGTTTTTTATATTTATGAGGTGGGATAGAGATTTCTTTTTGAAGCATGAAATGTAAATATAATAATAAACTAAGTTGGGCAGTATTCATTAGGGATGTGCTAAGAGCAGGTTTAAAAGTATTTAAGGAGTTAGGGAGATTTACTAAGAAATAAGATAAGTAGATACTCAAACTAGGTCAGGCCCTTGATAGAGTATTGCATAATAGTATGGGTTTACATTGCAGTTGTGAAACATAGAAGTTGGAGGACACTAGTTCTGTCTACTGAAATAATTGTAGAATACAGCAGCTAAATAATGCTATAAAAGCATTGATTTGGAAGCCATTCGAAGACAGGATCCTGGTTAATAGATTGGTATGTGTGAGCTATACACTGGAGGCGAGGCCTTGTTGGGTATTGCGTTAAAAATTAGGATTAGTATTTGGAACGGAAGTGTTGGCCATACACCTCGTTTAGGTCATAAGGGAGGAGGAAAGTTCTTATTTGAAGATAATGGAGTCACCCAGGGGCGGATCCATGGGGGGGGGGGGCTAGAGGGCTCAAGGCCCCCCCTAAAATTATAAAGTATCTAGGTCCATCTCCAACATTGTAATTTTGGAGACTTTTTTTTTTAAGCTCCACGGAATTGAGGACCGAGGAGACTATAAATACTACCTTTTGCCCGACTCAAGGCCCCCCCCCCCCAAAGCCAAAGTCCGCTCAAGCCCCTCCCAAACCAAAATCATGGATCCGCCCCTGGAATCACCGAATGGGATAAGTTCTTGAGGGACGTACTCAACAATTTACCTGAAACAGTGAAAGAATTTAAAGAAAAAATTCGCGTAAAATATGTGTTTACAAATATTCTTCTAGGTATACTTTTTATTTGCTTATGGCTTTACGCCTCGTCGACGTCCTGATCATTGAGAGGTGCGAAATGACTGGCGGCAAGAATAGGGGAGCTATTTGTCCATGGCCTTCTTGAAGGAGCTATCACGGCATTCGCCTAAAGGAATTCCGGGAAGCCACGGAAAATCGATATCTGGATGGACGGACGGATTCGAACCAGCGTTCTCCAGAATGCGAGGCCAGAGCGTTAACGATTTCCCACCGAGCTTGGTATAGTATCCATCTTAATTAATAGCAGCAATAAATAATAGCAGACAACAAGAAAATGATTTGACATAACCGCCTGTCTTCGTTGAGGCCTTACTTGCTGCCTACAGGTGTCAATACGGCTCTCCGTGAGTGACGCCAAATAAAGTAATGGCTCCTCGTATGTTTGTGTCTTTGTTTACTTCTTTAGTTTTCAGTGGCAATATTTTTGAAACTGAAAAAATGCGACAAGGAAGAAAATACTGAAAGAACTCCGTAATCAGGTTTCCGAAAAGTAATACGTCGAAGAGTAGTAATAAGTTCAAAGGCCAGGGTGGCGTGCATGTCTGGTCTGGTATCGATTGTGGAGCCGCGGTGGGCGGGGTGCTCACTCGCAGACAATGGGCGGCTGATTGCGCTGAGACAGGCAGCGATTACCAGCTCGACTCGACCCCGCACACGCCAAGTGGCTCGCTGACGGCTCCCACGCCTCATCACTCCCGCGGCGCGTCTGTTGACTCGTGTGATCGATCAGAATGCACTCGTCCAGCGAGCAGAACTGTAACGTCCAGTGCCGACTCTGTATAAGCACTCCTGAACAAGAAGCATACACTGTTTCGTTTACTGAATATCTGCACAAGTGTCCTCTTGCTCTGTGCCCTCTGAGAGCTCTTCGCTTTGTCTGATGCAGTGAATCAGGAATCCCATCAACGCTTTCAGTCGAACGTAGCATGACTGCAGGATTGTTCATTAAACTCAAGTCCCAGCAAAAAAACCGAAGACCATATAATTTAAAAAAAAAACCTTCTGTGTGGTCTCGTGTTATCTTTCACTTTTTTAGGCAAATTAGATGAAACAGCGATAGTATAAAAAGATTAGAGCTGGTTGTATGGTTAAATAGACTAAAAAACAATAAAAATAAAGAAAAAAAGCAATAAATTTATCGAACAGTTACTAACATGGTGGGTTGGGCGTTGGATATTATTTTAAGGTTTGAGGGAAATTTTCAACACGTTGAGCATCATTTTGTGATCATTTTCCGTGAAGAATACTGAATAGCGTCCTATGAGACGTATGGATAAATTTCACTGTTCTACTGCAAATAACAGCAGCAACTGAAAATCGATATTCGGGATGACATGGGCTGGAATTCCCGTCCGACCATCAAAGTTTCAATTGTCCATGGTTTGCCGCAATCACTCCAGGTGTATGCTCGAATGCTAGGATGGTTCCTTCAAAAGGCCATGCCAATTTCTGTGCCGCTCTTACCCCTGTCCCCGCCCCGTCCATTACCGGTTATTATATATATATATGGGATGATAGATGTTCTTAAGGGATATACAATCTCAAATTGACAGCAGGAAATGACGTTTACAAATAAAAATCTCTAACATATGTTTTGCAGCAGAAGTGTTTCTGACAAAGAAGTTTAATTTAATTTAATTGCGATGGAGTGGTGGCAATTTCCCTACACACCTAATTTCTCGTACTTTTTCCCTCTACAAATTTCAGCATTAAATTCTTTCAACGTTTTTGGTAAATTATTCATCATTTCTCTTGGTAACTTATTCCAATCCTTCACTCCCTTACCTACAATAAAAAATCTTCACACACCCTTATGCCTCAAATCGAGTGACAGCTTGTGGTCATAGTCATCTTTTCCTTTCCATGCATTACTACTAATTTTTTACACAAATATCTTTCCACACCTCATCACCGATATACACCTTGTGCACCCCTATGACTCTCTTCACCCTCCTCTTATATTCCAATGAATCACATCAGTTACTGATTGTGTTCTGCGGTAATTTACATAGAAAAATCTAGCAGCCCTTCTTTGCACCCCCTTCAACTATTGTATTTGATCCCCGAAATGTAAGTCTTATACTACACCACCATATTCAAGCAATGGTACCTTTAACTTAAAAAATGTATTGATTCATAAGGGTATATAATTTTAAAAAAATGAAACAGCTGCGTTAACTGAAATGTATTTTACCGTTCCCAGATTTGACGTACGTACGTGATAAATATTTGTTATTAAAAAATACGTACATAATTAAACCAAGCTCTCTCTCGTCAACATCACTTTCCACATTTACTTAGAGAAAGCAATTAAATTGTTATCACATACTGCAACAACCTAGAAAAATAGTTTTAGTTACTTTTCGAATCAATTGTATAGAGCGTGGTGGGCGGGCGGTTAACGTTCTGGCCTCGCATTCTGGAGGATGTGGGTTTGAATCCCTGTACGGGCATCCAGATTTGGTTTTTCCATGGTTTCCTCAAATTACTCCAACCATTCTATAAGGTGTTATCAAAACGAACATTCAGATTATCTCTCAACTGCGTAGTGTTAAACGTTCTCTCGCCAACAAGTGAGAATTGCGTCTCTCATTTGGAACAGAGCATTACTAACAAACTGTTTACTCACGGGAGTGTAGCACACCAATAAACGCCTCGATAGCTTGCCCGCCAACTTTCAGCAACTGCTGCGCTTTTCTACCGACAGCTGGCGGCCGGATAAACCCTCGCGCTTATTAAAACAATAGATCTTTTAGCAAGAGAAAGAGTTCACCACATCACAGGCTCACTTAAAAATAATCGATTTGTTCCTCTTGGCAGTAATTTTTGTGCTTACATTCTGCCTGTGAAAGTGAACTTCGATCCACCTTTTAACTGTGTCAAACATCTTTTTGCTCGTCGATCGTTTTGATAAGTTCAAACTGTTGCCTCTGGTTTGATTATCGTTTGCTGATGTTCAGAGAAATGTGTTGAGTTGTTATAGGCACAGCCGGGTCACTCAATTACGATTCTGCCTCCGATAATTCCTGATTTTTCGTTCAGAATTATAAGAAGGTGTTGAAACCTACTCAACATTGAAACTATGCTGTATGACATGCAATTAAGTGCAACCCTTGCAAGAAACGATCTGCCTGACAAAGCAAAATGGCAGACACTAAGTAGAGGAACCGTGTAATTCACACAAGTCGTTTACTTATTCCAAACAGATTAATACAAAAAAATCCACAACAGTGTTCCTACACTGAAGAGCCAAATAAACTGGTACACCTGTCTCATGGATACGCAGAAGTGCCGTAACACGACTTGGCATGGACCCGACTAATGTCTGAAGTAGTGCTGGAGGGAATTGACACCATGTATCCTGCAGGGCTGTCCATAAATCCGTAAGAGGGGGTGGAGATTTCTTCTGAACGGCACGTCCAAGATATGATAAATAATTTTGATGGCTGGGGAGTTTGGTGGCCAGCGGTGGTGTTTAAACTCAGAAGAGTGTTTCTGGAGCCATTCTGTAGCAATTCTGGACGTGTGGGGTGTCGCATTGTCCTGCTGCAATTGCCCAAGTCCGTCGGAATGCACAATGGACATGAATGGATACAAGTGATTAGCCAGGATGCGTACGTACTTGTCACCTGTCAGAGTCGTATCTTGATGTATCAGGGGTCCCGTGTCAATCCAACTTCACACGCCCCACACCATTACAGAGCCTTCAACAGCTTGAGCAGTCCCCTGCTGACATGCAGGGTCCATGAATTCATGAGGTTGTGTCCATACCCGTACACGTCCATCCGCTTGACACAATTGGAAACGAGACTTGTCAGACCAGGCAACATGTTTCCAATCATCAACAGTCCAATGTCGGTGTTGACGGGCCCAGGTGATGCGTGAAGATTTGTGTCGTGCAGTCAGCAAGGGTACACGAGTGTACCTTCGGCTCCGAAAGCCCATATCAATGATGTTTCGTAGAATGGTTCGCACGCTGACACTTGTAGATGGCTCGGCATTGAAATCAACAACAGTTTGCGGAATGGTTGCACTTCTGTGATGTCGTTGGTGTCGTTCTTGCAGGATCTTTTTCCGGCCGCAACGATTTCGGAGATTTGATGTTTTACCGGATTCCCGATATTCACGGCGCACTCGTGAAATGGTCGTTCGGTAAAATCCCCACCTCATCGTTACCTCGTGCGCCGACTGTAACGCCACGTTCAAACTCACTTCAATCGTGATAACCTGCCATTGTAGCAGCAGTAACCGATCTGACGCCTTGGGATAGACACCTGTTGTCTTATATAGGCGTTGCCGACCGCAGTGCCCTACTCTGAGCGTTTACATATCTTTGTGTTTGCATACGGATGCCTATGCCAGTTATTTGGCTCTTCAGTGTATTTTCCTACATGGCTACAACGCCTCGATTGCCGACTGTTCTTCCAGCCAGTTTACATATTTACTTTAACATCGAAGAGCAGCTGCATTTTAAGAGACGGTTTACGTCGGTTGTTTCTAATGTTCATTATCATCACAGAATCAATTTAGTTCTCTTTTAAATTAACCGATTCCCTGTAAAACTCTAAATTACAAGCATTAGTATTACAGGGAACCAGATCCTTAAAATTTTTAACTCCTGAGTAAAATTTAAACAGTCAAATTCAATACTCATACCAATTTGGAAATATAGTCTTGAATTCATCCATCTGTCGTTGCAGAGAATGTCACATCTTTCAATTAAAAAGACCCAGAAAGTTATCTTTAAATGTGTTAAAGATGCAAAACACTTAAAACGTCTTAAGACACCATTATAAAAGACTTTTGGGAACGTTAAACATATGTATGACACAAAATTGTGGTAACACAAAACAAAATGTAATCTACATAACGTTTGCACGTAAAGGATATAACAAAATATTTGTATTAAAATTTTAAATTTCGAAGTGTTTATATTACAAAACCACTTTCTGCACAATATTTGAAGTGAAAATATGATCATCAGTAACCTTATGATGAAATGTTTCCAGAACAGAAACAAAAATATCCGAAAAGCTCATCACTGGAGGAAACACACACAGTGTATCCAATATCTCTGTGATATGTGGTGCTGCTATCTAGTGGTAATGAGATCACTCCTTATCGACGCCAGCGAAACCTAGCAGCTAGACCTGAACTATCGCGTACCCGTGACCTTGATTGATCTTATTTTTCCATTTAAGGATGGTATTTCGAAAAAATCGTTTCTTAATTAATGATGGTACCAAAGCGGAGAACTTAATTTTTATACCTCATTTATCGGTTCTTTATTATTATTCTAGAATCATACACAGTTAACAACATTGCACAAATTAACACCTTTAAACACATTTCGTCTAGTATTTCATCCAGTATTTCGCAACCTCAAATGCATTCGGTGTTGCTCGAAACAGGTCATCTTTGTTGCAGGATGATGGGCACATAGGGTACTCGAGCATATGATTCATCGTTTGGTCCTCACTATATTCACACTTAGTATTGGTAGCATTATTAAAACCCCATTTCACTAGATTTTCTTTGGACCTGTACACTCCTGTTCGCAATCGATTTGACCGCCAGACGTACCAGTCCTCTGCGTGACCAGGTGGCAAGCGCTCTACAACTATCGGTTCTGATTAAATATGAAGTGAGAAAGATCGATCGTCACAAAAAACACCTTAGAAATAAAAAATATGATTGATAATTTCAGTACTCGCTATAGTACTTACTAGAAAAGAAAAAAAGTTGAATTAGCTAGAAATTATCCCTCAATAATTCTATCATGTCAAATTTTCTCTAACAACCGATAAATACGTCATTAATCGAAATCGACTGCTTGGCTGCAAAATACTTGTAGAAAGAATCAATAGATTCCACTAATATAGCGTCACAATTCATTTTTACCGTATTGATCACATTAATTTTCTACTCCGACCCCAGTCAATTAGAGGTCATTCACTAAGATTTAAAACTGTGTGAAAACCAAATCAAAATTTGTTGAGTTTTTTTCGTGAAGCCGAAAAGAACAGACATACAGATACAGCACCTTTATGATTTATATTGGTGGAAATCATCATCATCATCATTTTGAGCATCTTCCAACCACTGGGCGGGTCTGCGTGGAACAAAGAACTTTCCGGCACTTCCCATCCATCCACCATGTCCCTTCTAGTGTCAGCCAATTTCCTCCTCTTTCTTCATCACATTTTTTAACACCTGTCCCTCGATCTCCCTCTGGGCCTCTTCCCTTTCAGCTCTATGTCCCGCATCTTCCTTCGTATCTCCTCGTCTCCCCTTCTCTTCATATGACCATACTACTGTAAACTTGATTTCTCTATTCATTTTTGTAACCGTTTCTCCTTGATCATCTCCCTGATTTTCTCAGTCTTCACTCTATCTTTTTCGTTACTCCTACTCCCCTGAAATTTCATTTCCCCTTTTTTGTCTCTCTCTCCTTCATCACCCACGTTTTCGATCCATAAGTCAAAATCGGTACGAATTATGTTTTATAGATAGCTTCATTACTCTTTTGCAGCACATTTCCATTCCATACCATGCCTCTAACACTGTTAGAAAATCCATCTGCACACTTTCGCTTTCATTTTATCTCCATCCTGTTTCCTCCATTTTCTTCAGTCCAGCTTTTCAAATATTTGAAACATTCTTTAGTTGCTCTCCTCCAATTGATGCCCTGCTGTTTGTTGGTATAGTTAAAGGTGGCTATAATACGCCAAGATTAATGTGCCATTACTTCTCCACATCTAGTCCGTGCCTACAAATCGTTTTCGCTGTGTGGAATGCGAGAGTACAGTTACCTCCGGTTTTTGCGGCCCCCCGCATTGTGCGAGAAGAAGATAGGTGCTTCTTGCAGCAGTGTGCTGGATGGCGCCAGTGTGATTGATGACTGGCTCGTCTTTGCTGTTCATGCAAAGCGTCTGCCATCAGGGATATGTGCACGGTCGCTCCCAACCATACTCCATACTCCCAACCGTGTTGAACCTACCCTTGGAAATGTGAATGTGATTTGACCAACACTCAGCTTACTTAGCTCATGAGCATTTTATCATTTTTTTAGTAACGTAAAGGAGCTGCCACAATTCGCAATGCTAACACGTGTTTTTGCTCTATCCGAAATAACACCATCTCTAAACTTATTAAATAAACGGAAAAGGGATGCCCTACATTTACTTTATTTTTTCTTCTGTCCTTATACTCCTAAAATAGAAGTCTGACTAAATGCACGACCACAAACTACGTCTGTGCGTAAATATAATTTATCTACTCATTTTCTGGATCCTAAAATAATGTATTCAAAAAGAAGTGGCAGATTTTGCGTTCTTATTTTTCACAAAGTATAAAAGTTACAAGTACGTGCCACACACCACCGGATCGAGGAATATTCAAAGTTTTACTGTATACATTCGACACGAGAACCGTTTCTTGCATAACAAACATCATTTCTTTACATACACGTTCGAGGATGCTCCCAATCTTCTAACAGTTTACTATGCCAATTGTAAATCTGTTTATGACAAGCTGGCACTTAACTGAACTTCCAATGGAATGTACGCTGTACATTAACAAAGGATTCACTTTTTGTGTACTTGTAGAACATAAAACTTCTCGTGTAGGCCTCCATTTCCACGTAAACAGACAACAGCGCCGCTGGCAGCAGCTAATGAAACTAGTAGGTGGGTGTTAAAAACTTTGAACCTTCCTTTATACGGTGGTGTCTGGCACGTATTTGTATCTTTTCCATTTTGTGAATAATAAAGATGCAAAATCTCTTCCTTTCTTTGAATAACTGTTCTTTTCCATTGTTCAGGCACGTGTGTTAATGTTTTACAGTGTGTTACGTACGCTTGACTATAAGGATGTCACTAGACGAACACTTAATTAAAATCACCTGTGGCCTCGACAGGATCGAACCAGCGACCTATGCAACACGAGGCCTGCTCGCCATCAAATACGCTGGGCTACAAATGTATTCGTATTACCCAAGATGTTTCAGAACTGACGTTAAATCATTTAATCAAAGCAAACTTATTTGGCAAATCCATCGTGAACTTGGTTTTTAAATATACCATGATAGTTGTCCCTAACCTGTGATTATACCGCTGAAAGTGAATATTTACGAAAATTAAATTCGTTGTCATTGATCAAGAACAAAGAAACGATGATTTCCATTTTGCTCATAGTTACGAAATTTACGTTTCTTTATTTGTATGTATTAGATAACAAATGCCGCATCTATTACCACATTACAACAGATGTACTGAAGGAAGGAATGTATAAAATTAGTCATGATCAGAATCTAGACCACTGCGCTGGTACAACGCAAAAATTGTAACGAATGTGAAAATCACAATAACTATTATCACTAATAACAGAATTTGTATGTCTGACATTTTTGTCAACAAAATGAAAAACTTGTAAACACAATACAGTAAGTAATGAACTTTTAAAATATATTTTTGTTACTTTTGCAAGTTTCAATGATTTTTTAAGCTGTTTCATGGAAAAAAACTAAAAAAACGGCTTTTTGCTGGAGGAAATATTAAATCAGTTTACCGGAGAGGGTTCAGTTTATTCAGTTAAATTACATTCTTAGTTGATTATAGAATATTTTTTTCTATTTTAACCTTGTCAATAACGTGACAGACAGATAAAATTTTTGCTTAAATCCAGTCGTGTCTTGATCCTCATGTGAACTGATGATATTCGTTCGTGTGTTTCGGTCGTACTCAAGCGAAAAATCTAACTGATTAACCTCATTATCTTGAGCGTACTAGGTAGCAAATACGTGTATTTCGTTCCCGCAATTACTTTTGGCACCAGAATTCGTATCTGACCGAAGAAGTGGAAAACTGTATGGCACGTTGTGTTACTGGTTACGTATATGCGCAGATGTATAAAGAAGGAATTGAAGAAAAATATGTGGATAAATCATCATTAAATATTCTCGGTGTCGCTTAAACCTAAATCAAACCAGCTCACTTGATTTCTAAGAGATAAAAATATTGTACTAAATACAATAATGAACCTACAACAATTTATTACGCAAATCTGACACTTATTTTCTGTTTCCTGATTTTTTTTTTTTGATATTACTACTACTCTTACTCTTATTTGAAAATATTGTAGAGTTAAACTTATGAATCTTAATACTGTATTTATATTAGAATCAATTGCAATATAGAGATCGTTTGCTTACAACCCAGTGACAGAGCTACGAAACAAATAAAACGAACTTGTTGATCTTTTATGGAGAAAATAAAAGTTCATTTAATGGCTTACTGTTAGTAATAAACTTGATGGATATTCTGTGTTAGTGTCCAAGTTCTGCTCTCAGTAGAGTGATACTAGCAGCTGTAAAACAAATCAATTCCACTCACTGCTATGAAATTGTAAAAGATTGTATTTACATACAAAAATTTCATTCCTGCCAAATTTAAATAAAATTTAAATTTTTTTGCCATGTTTTTCAAGTTAAAGACCTGGTTAAAAACTGTTTCAACCGCAGTTGCTAAAATACATCTTGCTTACCTAATCATGCTGAAATATAGTTGTGAAATCTTTTTATTGCGATATTGTATGAGTATGACTAACTGTTTCGCAAGCACACTGTCACATCATGCTAAAAAAAAAGATTTAATCGTTTCACAAACATAAATTCTTTAAAGTCTCTAAATCTACCTATTATGTATTCAGTAGTCACGATACTCTGGAAGTAAATAAATCTAGTGGCTGCTGTCAAAATAATAGTCGGGAATTTAAATTAGGTTGATTTACTCCTTCATTAACAAAAAGAATGATTTCTATAATACGTTAATTCATAGGTTGAATAGCTGCAGCTACTCCAGTTATTGTCATGCGCAATTACGAGGCTGAAAAATCGTATATGGATTTAATTTCTAAAACTGACGTTAATAAATGCATAGTGGCTTAAAATTTTTGAGCCGATTAATACAATCCGACACTTATTCGGATTTTACTGATGCGTATGCAATGGTATTACCAGAGAATATCTCAAAAATGAATCTGACATGAAATAGTGGAGTGTAAACGGATGCTGAAAGATGAAACATTGCATGGCAATCATAATGATCGCAATATCTCTTTCCACCATTCTATTAAAAAAATCCCTCTTAGCTCTTAGTATAGCTTTAGACTAATTAAAGAATGAATTTGGTATTAATTATTCATTTATATGCCTACTCATCACGTGGGAGATAAAAATTATTCGTTTGAATACGACGTGTTTTTGTGCTGTTAAGAGGAATCAGAATTGCAAAGCGAAAATAAATATAGATTGGCACTTCAGCCATCCGTAGGTGCATGAATATACGGATTAATTTATGCAACAACGAACTAAACGTTGGTTTCTCTTGGCTTCCCTCATGCGTATATCAACTTTACCGCTTTCCTACTAAACCAACAGGACGCTGTGTAGTTCTCTTCGCAGCATCTTAATCATTAAATAACAAGCCATATCTTACCGACATTGGTGAAAAAGTTCATTCAGTTACATAAAAAAACAATTATTACATCAATAAAAACATCAGATTTCAAAAAATATAAGAGTATAAGAGTTAAGTTGATGAAAATGTTTTACAATTGGTTTCCCTGGTACTGATACGGCAGAGTATCATCTGGAATCGAAAGTTCTCAATAGTATGACTTGAAAATTCAGAGAACTGGTGTTTTATATAACCGGAGTTAGGTTTATAATGTAGTGGAATTGATATATTGGTTTGTAGAAACAACAGACGAAATTTTTTCGTATATTTTCTTAGGGCTTTATGATTCGTCAATGACGGGGTCATTAGAGTCGGTAAAGGGCTTGTGGCAAGGAATAGAAAGGAATTCAGCCATGGCTTTTGGATCAAACAACACAGTGCTCGTTTTCTGTAATTACGAGAAACAAAAAAAAGCCGAAGTCAGGATGACGGTACCGGGATTCAAACCCGCGTCCTACCGAATGTGAGGACCACTCAACCAGGCTCGATTTTTCATATTACCCCAAAAACGAATGGAAATCATTTATGACAACACTTAGAAAAAATATCTTTTTTAAAAAAATTGGTGAACATACCTAACTTTTCTAAATTTTAAAAGACAGCCAAAGGTTTTTTTGTGGTTGCAAGTACGAATTTTTTAAACAAAAACTGCTGGGAATATAGGTAAAAAATTAACTGTTGTATCAATTAACTAATGACAGCCCTGTAAGGGCACAGAGGAAAATTGTTCTGATATTCACTTCACAGAAAACACGCACGGATGAGAAGAATTCATGAAGTGTGTGAAACAATTACGCGAGATGCTTTTAGCAATTAAAAGCACGTTGCATGTGATTTGGCAAAATTGAGCAATTACTGACCTAAAAATGTCGACTCTAATTGGAGCAAACTGAAGCGTTTGAGAAAACGGAGACTCGTAAAATGTAGGAAATTAAAGCAATTAATGAAATTCGGAAGCAAATAAAATACGAGTCAACACTCACGGCTCAGCAGAGATCGTAAAAGCGGTTGCAGTAATTTAAAAGAATTAGTAACCGCAGTCAGGCGTAACATTGTGCGCCTGTAATTATAATACTGTTTTAACAGCTAAAACTTAAGTTGCAAATGAAGAGTACTATAGTCTGTCAAAAAGATGGCTCTCTAATATAGTTATTTCTGCATTTTAAAGTGCACTTAGTGTAGTTTTCGAGGAACCTTTACCTGTTGAGGTCCTCTGTTCGGTCAGATGCCAAATACTCGTCTGGTGAAGTCACTAGAAGCTGTGATTATAACAAAGGTAGCTTTCAGGCTGAGACATAGATACTTCAATTTAATATAATTTCAGTGGCAACTTTGGTAACTATCCATTGTTTCTCCTGGTAATTTATTCCAAACCCTGGCTCCCTTATATACAAAATAAAATTTTCCCACCCCCTTTCGCCTGAATTTAAATGCCAGCTAATGATTATAGTAGTCTCTTCACCTCCATGCACAACTCCTAATCCTTCTACCAATATCCATCCATGCATTCTCGCTCTTATAAGCCCTGAATACACATCTCCTGTCTTGGAATGCGTCTCAACCCAGCTTCTTCAGCATATCAGTTACTGATTGCATTCTGGGGTAACTTCCGGAAACAACTCTAGCTGCTCTCTTTTGTACCGGTTCCAACTCCTGAATTTGATACTCTTAATGTGGATGCTACACCACCATATTCAAGCAGTGGTCTCACCAATCTTTTGTAACTCACTTTCCTCTATTGCCTATCCAATAAATGAAAGACTCTAAAACCTCTTCCAACCACATGCCCACTTGAGTTTACAATCAAAAGTAATGCCAAGTTAGCATCTTCGATAAGCAATTCCTTCTCTACCCTATAATCGTCGCCGTGTACCTAATTAGCTGAGTCTTCTTGGGAATTATTTTCATTCCTAACTGGTGCATTGAGATACCATACATGAGCTTCAAGTGCATCCTTCTAAACCTCTTCAGTCCCGAGCTCATAATAAACGTGCAAGAGAACTACTATTGTGTTATTTCCTTTGTGTTAATGCTAGTTAACAATGAATGACCATGAAAAATTTTTTAAAATAATTAAATTTTTTTATGGATGGTATCATATACGATACCTCGGTACTCAAGCAGGAAAATTATACACACAACTTTACTGTTTCATGTTGCTTTATTTCGTGGAAAAAGATATGTCTTTATTTCGACAAGCTATGTCGTACAGCTGCAGGATCCCAGGTTTCCAAAAAGTGCTACCTTGTGACGCTAGGCAGAAGATCGAATAAATGAGCTGTGAGAAGCGCGATGTATATTGTAGATGATACAATAGGCCAGAAAAGGTTCAGCTGTGCAGTGGCCCGAGAAAAAAAAAATTCATGGAGGTATCATATATGAGTATAGTATATACCTCGGGACTGAAGAGGATATAAAGCGAGACGAAACACAGTGGAATAATACGTTTGCCATAAACTTATTGGTAGTTTGTTAATTGGTTAGACAGTAGGGTTTTAACGGGGGTCATCTTTGCGGATGCGGATGTTCAGAGCTTGACATCCGGCGATGTGGATGTTTTGCGGAAGCGGATGCGGAGATAGAAAAATAAGTTTATAATCATTTAAATTTTAATATTTTATCAAAAATCAAAATAAGTATGTTTTTATGCCAAATTCTACATTTTTTCATAAGGAACGTCTATTTCCAAATAATTCTACCACATTGATGTATTTTTTTGCCTCATCCTTCAACAACAAAAAAACATAGGATGATTTTACAAGTGAACTAAATTATTTAAATAATTACGCATGCGTCTAAAAGAACAATCTTTGTCATATGAACTTTGCGGAGTTCGCGGCTCGACTAATTCAAGCGCCAAGCACAAGGCCACGCCACCACACATCTCCGTGCCCGCCAACCACCTTTCCACCGCTCTAGCGGCCCATTTACAGCACAACTTGTAGGACCTACGATGATCCGGTTACAGGATTACATCTATAACGTGTTGGATGTTGTTGGACTCCCATAAAACTAACATGGATTCTTGCCGTCCAACAAGCAATGGCGTTGGATCATGATTGGTGAAAACATCCTACGAGTGTGCGATAAGGACTCATGGTGTGCAGAGAGAAATTACGAGTGGAAAGGATTGCTTGGAACATTTTGTTGAATCCTTTCTATGAGTGAATGGGTGAGCGCAACCAATGGTAGTTCCACACGGATGTCCAGTAAATTAGACCGTGAATAGGCCGCTTTACTTAACATGCAAGTTAAAGCTTGTAAATTCGTTGCTTGGGTTATAGCACCATTAACTTCATTGTTATTTTTACTGCAAGATTGTCAGAAAAAACAGCTATGTTGTTATTAGCTAAGCGACGCTGGGCAGAATCTCGTACAATGAGAAAAGAATATATATTGCAATGTAAACAAAACATCCGCTATAAATCTGAAATAAAAGTTGCGGATGCCAAAGCGGATCTCGGATTTCATGCGAAAGTTCTGCACTTGCGGATGCTGGGCTCCATTACATCCCTATTAGACAGTCTTAAAAATGTTTGCTCCCAACTCATTTCTGTCAACGTAATGGCGGTATCAACAAGACACACCAAGAAAAACGGTCGTAACTTTCAGTTAGTAAATTTCACCCTCCCGTCATTCGAGTCACACAAATCATGCAGTTTTAAAAAGAATTAAATATAAATACCGAATTTTAATGTACTATAAATTACAAACTACAAGCTCGATAAAAAGTATTATGGATAAAGGGCTAAATATGAAATTTATTGAAACTCGAATCGTCAAAATAAATCTAAAGCAGGTTTCAGAAGGTTATAAATATTTTATTTCACACGACCCCAAATTTCATGTAATCAAATCAAGTGATTGTAGTAGTGTAATTAAAATCTAAAACAAAACTAATTTAAAGGACCTAGAAAATTAAACACAAGCATTAGAATCTAATCAGACAATTTGTAACAATTATTCAGCTCTATACAAACTAAGCATTAAGAATTTACCAACCAGGTTCACATACCGAGTTACAGGTACAGTACATACGGAGAATCTAGGAGTATATCGTACACAATCCATGCGAGTAAGATCATATTTTTGGATTTAGAATTTGTCCATATCTCTTGATATTATACACCAACAAGAAAAGCTGTTGTTATATTTATTGTAAGTGTGAGGCGTATATTGGTGAATGAAGAGAATTTTGCCATTTTGTAAGTTTACTAACACGCTGAGAATAGTTTATTCATCAGGTATCCGCTGTCGTCATTATTCTGTACTATCGCAATACATGTTAAGGATCAACCTAGCCTCCACGTTGTCAGCTTGAAAGAAAGAAGTGGTTACTATAACGATTCATTCACACGGGAAATAATTGGCTTGGTTTCCACACATTTTTTTGCTCTGATGTAACCGCTGCTTGGATGAACTATCTATTGCATTAAACCTGAAGCTGAAAAAATTGATAGTTTACATGAAGAGGCTAATCAGAAATATGCGCCAGTTTTACTTCGCCTTATTAAGCTTTAAATAATTATTTTGAAGGTCCTTCCCTTACTGAGGTTTTCGTTTTATATTTAAAACAGGTATTAGTGTGTGTGCAAGAGGAATCGCTTATTTGGAAAGAGACATTCGCAGTTTAATAAATTTGTAGTGCCTCTGCCTTTTTATTGTAGCTTCAGGGTAAAAATGAATTTCATTTTCACAGAATGCTTTGAGGTTACTATCGCATACGTCTCTCTACTTCTCGTTCCACCTCAGCGTTTGATGTTCTCAAAATACTTTATTTGATTCTGTACCGCACTGCTTTCTGCACATCGCAGACAAGTCTTCACTCCAAGTCAACATCGGTATAGTTGTCTTTGTGATCATCGTAGGCTGCATGCTGTACCTGGTAAATCGTATTGCTCCTGGAACTCGATTGAACAAATATATTTAGCTCCTGTACGACGAATATTGTCTGCTACGCTATACAACATTACGCAGGGCATTTCGATGTGGTTCCGAAACGCCTGTGTTTCTATTCAGGAACCAAACTTTAAACCCTGTAGAGAAGCTAAACGTTCTCTTGGCAATGAAATACTTGAAACCAGTCTCTCAATTCCAGAGGGGACTTTTGATGCATCGTACCGCTAGTGTGTACTAAAGGATCAGACAGGGAATATTTCGTGGCGGAATATGTGGAGGAAGAAATCTCTTATCGTTAAATACACTGGCGAGACTTTCGAAAACTGCAAAGATATGTTTCAAGCATATGGGTTTCTTACATTTCCATCCAGCTGATCGCAGAATATGAGATAATAATAATATTTTAGTTTCATTACCATGTTTTTATTCTAATAACTGGCGGCCCATTTTTAATTCTTGGTGTGTTTTTAATCTTTGATGTGGTGGCTAACTGAATAATTGTGAAGATCCTTGCAGATTCCCATTCCTCCGTGGCTGTGATGAAAGTACTGTCTACCTGCAATCCAAAACCATGCAGCAATTAATTAATCAATTAGAGGTTTAGTGAAAAATGTTCAACATAACCCAAAGGTTTTTTTTTTTTTTTTTTTAATAAGTTCTGTAAATGTCATTAAAAATATTTATTTCCATATTCTACCTACTTTCATCTACGTTTCTACATAATTTCAATTTTTTCTTCAAGCATTATACACATCGTCAGCTCAGAACTCAGGCAGACAATACAAATGACGTTTAAACTTGCGCAAAGCGTGTTGGGAACAGACGCACATGCGTATTACGTTCGTCACTCTCACCCTCCGTAACAAACTGACCTCATTAAAAAAAAATAGTCCTCGTAGTTCACTTCTTCCAAACCACTTCTCATTAACAGATATGCTCTAACATGCAGAGCTAGGACAAAACAACTAAACTTTAAACAACCTAGTTAATAATTAATGCTGGAAAAATCTGACTAACACTTTAACTCGTCCAATCGATCTTAGAAACATGGATAAAACTTGCCAATGAGAGCAATCCTTGAAAAAGGAGTTGGTGCCTGATAAATACTCAGGAATCATTGCGAGTTCTTGCTGTATATCTACCATGAGCTAAATTTACAATTACTACAATGCATGCTCTGGTATCTATACTAATATTATAAATGCGAAATTAACTCTGTCTGTCTGTTTGTTACGTTTCTTGGGCTAAACGGCTACTCCAATCGTGATGAAATTTGACAAGGAGATGCTATTTGACATTACGATGGACATGGGATACCATATTCTGAATAGATAAGAACATATTGTCATTAAATTATAAAAAATATCTGATCTTTGAAAGACAAACGCATAATATCTATATCATTTTGTAATGCGGAATGGCAGAGAGCAGTGGCAGCGTAGCGCAGTGGTAACGTTCTTGATTCTTACGAAAACTCCAGTGTCGCCTTGGGTTCAGACCCCACTGAGAGCAAAATTTTTTATGAATTGTTTTTCATAGTTTTTTTTTTTTTTTAACTGCTTTACGTCTCTTAATTCATAGTTTGAGCCAAGCCTAGGTTTTTGTAGTAAGGATACCATGTTCTGGCAAATCTTTGGCGGTAGAATAGTGCCCTAAGCGTTTACTTTATTCAGGGTATACTGGTTCCACAGGCTGTTTTTGTGTGATCTAAACTAATAATATGATATATGCGAAAGTAAGTCCCCCGGGTTTTGTTTTTTTACGTCTATATGTGAATGCCGATATACCGAAATACTTTGTATCAGTAGGAACGAAATAGGATACTTTTTTGCGATATAAATAAATGAGAGAGGTTCGACGGTAGAATGGTATATCGATAGTATTCCCGTCGTATTACGCCGCCATATCTTAGGTAACTTTCAGCTTTGTGTATCCAATTCTAGCAATCAAATTATAAATCCACGCGTACGAAGTCGCGGGTAACAGCTAGTACGATATATAAACTTGTTTTTACCATTTTGTTAGAACTTTACGATTCGTCAACGTCAAGGTCGGGGAGAATATTGGGAACAAGGATCGGGAAGGAATTTGCCAAGGAGGATAGAAGGATCCATCCCGCAACTCATCTGTAGTGATTTTACCAGACTATCGAAAACCGAAATCTGGAAAGTCAGGGTTCGACCACGAGTACTCCCGAATGTTATGTTCGAGCTTTAAGAACTCACCCTTCAGTCTCGACGATAGATGAGCTTTTCAGTGATTAGAACCCTTGATGGAAACTACACAAGAAGTATTTAATATCATAGTTGAGTTAATAAATACTTTGTACAAAAAATGATAAATATACGTCTAAGGTATAAATACTGTAGTTTTCACAAATAGTGCTAATGTCTAGTAATCTAAATATAATTAATAAAAGTGCTATTTCAAAGGAGGAGGGGGCAGAAGGCTCTACAAGCAATCGTTCTTGGGGTTAATGTGGAGCTTGATGAGATTAGCTCCTTTCTACGTGCCAAATTAAATTCGAGAAAAAATTTAAAATACAGGCACCAAAGAAGTGAACTATAACAGTGTTGAAATAGGTTGAAATAACCGAACTTAAAATAAAAAAGTGGACTCATAGTGTCGTTTTTTGAAGCAGAGCGGAGTTGCAGGTTTTCGACAATCTGTAACACAGCAGACAAAATAAACTACGTGACAAGTATTTCAACACAATCTGAAGTTTCGTCGCATATACAAATATATGACTGAGGATTTCGTAATATCTACAAGAACAAGATAGTGCTTTCGGTAAAAGGTGCTTAGAGCGTTCGAATGGATTGTGGTCATACTTTATCAGCCATACTATTGAATTATTCACTAAACGAGGCACAGCAAGATGGGCCCCTTTTGAAACCAGAATCTTGGCAACTATTCTCATAAAAAAATAAAAAAATAAACGGATCTGAACAGAGAAAGCAGCAGAAATTCTATTCTGTTCCGCTTTTCTATGGTGAGACGCAAGTCTGACCGCTGACTAGAGGATTTGTGATTTTAAATTTGATTGTATACATTCATTTTTTTTTATTTGTACCGTTGCCCACCCCATTGAATGCGGCACCATGATGGTGTCCGGCACTGAGACGGGGTCAACTGATTCGATTTCTGGCGGTGGAAGAAATTTTTGTCATGAGAAAAATGGCAGCAGGGCAGGAGAGGTGGTGGCGCACAATCCTAATCACCGCCAAAGTCCTGGGTTATATTAGTGGAGATTCGTTCGTCGTATGGGGACGTTACGCTTGGCGCTCCCCCGTTCTCCTGTGGTGTCTTTCGAAAGTACGCCTGAATGCGTCTGCACCGGGTTTCACCATTTCCCTTCTAATTTTCTCATTTCATACAGCACAAACAACACTCCTCACTCAACACACGCTATGAGAAGCTACAATAATATGTTAAAAAACACACTATTAAGGCAGTGGTAAACCATCCCAGTTCATATTCCCAAGAAACCTTCCATGGAAGGGGTATATCCTCCGTGGAAACCGCCTACTCACGATATACAGAATGGCATTATAAATTTTTTTTTTTTTTTTTTTTTTTTTTTTTTTTTTTTTTTTTTTTTTACTTATGGCTTTACGCCTCGACGGGGTCATTAGAGGCGGGATGGGACTGGGGACAAGGAACGGGAAGGAACCCGGCTATGGCCTTTTTGAAGGAAGCATCCCGGCATTCTCCTCCAGTGATTTGGGGAAACCATGGAAACCCCAAATCTGGATGCCTGGACAAGGGTTCCAACCGGCGTCCTCCCGATTGCGAGGCCAGAGCGCTAACGGCTCACCCACCACGATCGGTGGCACTACGAGAAGAATAAGAATCTGTACTAGTATAGATCCCATCTGTAATGTAAAAATCGATGGCACACATTATAGTTAACAAACATAATAGACGCTGAGTATCAAAACGTTCGCTGGATATGTTGCCACAAACGATGGAAGACTATTCTTTAAGGAAAAAAACCCCAACAAAACACAAAAATTAAAATGATAAAAGAAAAAACTTAATGCTATGAGTATCATACGCTAATCATGTAGTTAATAATAATTCCGTGTGGACCTGGTGACAAGGTTTCTGTTGGCTGAGTATTGCGTCCCTGTCATAGTCGTCCTGACCTAACCCGGTAGTGCTACCGGGTACAGAGGAAGTACACTTTGACGTGGAATTAGAACCACGGAACATCCCGGCGTAGCTCATATAATCAAATACAACTCCTAAAAATTCCTGCTCGCCACAATATTTGAACCCGCGACCGGGAAAAGAAACTTTGGAAGCAAGCGCCTTACCCGCTGAGCTACCAGTCCACCTTGTTTTGAAGTAGACGTGTGCTATGTAAAATCAAAATCGGAAAAAACTGTGTCTTACTATGAAGAAGATGCGCAAAAAACCATTAATGTTTAATTATTAGATACAAGTATAAGCTATACTTTCATTGCTGTCCAAGTGCAGCACGTCATAGTATGTCGGTGACGGGACGTCGTGAACTCATAGATTTACCCCGTCCAACATCACCTAACGCGCCTATACAAGTTTTCACTTTTAAAAATAAATAAAAAATACTCCTCATTTATAAGACACCATTGCGAAAACAATATTAGCAAAAATACGGATTGTTCATGCTTGCTGTTCGTATTCGAATCTAAACGCGATTATACACTTGGCATCTTAAAATACTGTATTACATAACAGGAACCGTACTTGCTTGCTTCTGTTTCATCTAATGTCTTTAAACCTTTGCCAGAGACTGACCTAAACCCGCCACTTGGCACAGAAACGCTCTCTGAAAAGAACATAGCCCACGTTTCCATTCAAAAGGAAAGCGGCATATTGGAAGCCTGCCAGAGCGTTGAAGTAGTTTACATCGAAAAAATAAATCAAGTACCAAGATACGTCTAAAATTATTCTTACGTAAATAACAGTAAAAACTTCCTACTGAAGAGCCAAGTTAAGGTGGGTACCGTAGTCAGTGTCTGATGATTATGGCAAGCGTTACCCCTGTACAACATCCCCAAGGATGTACAAAACTAACGAAATGCGAAACACCATTACAGTCATCCGACACACATAACACATGTGTGTTGGATGACTGATGGTGTTGTCACATTTCGTGTAGTTTGTCGTTTCTGTGGGGAATGAGAAATAGAAGAAGGGATATGGCGAAGGCTGGTACCGGCCAACCGCTTCGAATAACATGGAACAGGTTGTCATATTAATAGATCAATCACTGTCTAGAGTGTCACGCGTTCTTATTCCGTGCGGCATGGGGAGATGCTTGGGTTGTACTAATTTGGTGACTAAGAATCGTGCACCACCACCTCTTTCACCGTGGTGGTTAAGTCCCGAATAATGTAAATTTATTTACTGGCCTGGCACTCGAGAGGACGCGGGTTCAAATTTCATCATTATCATACAGATTTCGGTTTTCCCTGGTTTCCCTAAATCACTTCAAGTGAATGTTGGGATGGTTCCTTCAAATAGCAATGGACGAATTCCTTCCCGTTCTTGTTCCCCACTCCTTTTCCGCCTCTAATGACTTCGCCATCAACATTGAGAAACTGTAAAGCCTGTAGAAAAAAAAAAGACTTTGTCTTATCGCTTTCATTCATATGGTGGATCGGTCTGATAGAGATAATAATAAACAATTGAATTAGAGCCGCTACAGAAATTTAACTAACAGGTATTGTACTCTATAAAGCGTTTCTCATTTTGCTACCGCGAACCTCCTGGCCTTCTGAAATCTATATAATCGACTGACTAACAAACTGTTATCACTAAACGATTAATTACTCGCCCGTTTCCGTATCTCAGCAATACTAGAAAATAGGACAGTCTCTAGTAAGTGAAAAGAATTCCTGGAATAATATTTTATATAGTTAAAACAGGATGACGTCATTACACACAGCTTCAGAAGCTCTTTTCATATCATACATATTGTTATTAATATTAATTGTGATATAGCTGATGCGTAGTACAATTATCTTACTCACCTACTTTACCATCACGCAGTTCTTAATTTAACCTGTCTCAATGTTGGAGGTAAGTATATTTTTCACCCCATCGCTAATTCCATTTCTATCAGAGAGCTGTCCATAAAGGAACTCACTTATTAAAACAAAAAAGCAACCAAATAAAAAAAAATCATTATATACATTTGAAAGGTACAATCTTAATCTATTTTTCGACAAAGTTGCCATTAAAATTGATGCACATATCATAACGAAGCACAAGCTTTTTAAATCTGTAGAAGTTTGCGGCCTTAGATTCCAACCGCTGGTTTACGCTGGCATGAAGTTCTGCATCTTGTCAAAGAGCAGTGTTCCGAAATAGGCCTTCATCGCTGGAAAGAGGTAGTAATATCTCTGCGTGGGTGATCAAACACCTCTCATCACAAACCACCCAAGAGCTGTCGGGTACGATTAGCCGTGTGTGGACGGTCGTTGCCGTGAAAATACAACACTTTTGATCTCAGTTTTCCCCGACGCTTGTTTTGTATCATTCGCCTTAGTTTTGTCAATGTTTCACAGTACCTTCCTACGTTAATCGTTGCGACATATTCAAGGAAATAAACCAGGAGCACTCCTTCAGCTTCCCAAAACACTTTCCTGAAATAATATTTTATATAGCTAAAACAGGTTGACGTAATTATACATAGCTTCAGAAGCTCTTTTAATATCATGCATATTGTTATTAATATTAATTGCAATATAGCTAATTCGTAGTACAAGTATCTTACTCACCTACTTTACATCACACAATTTTTACTTCTCAATATTGGAGGGAAGTTTATTTTCTCCCCCCATCGCTTATTCCATTCTTATAAGAGAGCTGTCCATAAAGTAACTAACTTATTAAAACAAAAAAGCAACCAAATAAAAAAAGAAGAAATTTCATTATATAATTTGAAAGGGACAATCTTAGTCTATTTTCTACTCGTACATAGTTGCCATTAAAGTTTCTGCTGACAACGGGTTTTCTGGGAGAACTCGTGTGCCCCCAATCCATGGACTTTTTTCTGTCTCACAGTTGACATGTTTTATCTGTGTCTCATCTTCCATTACTGCGCGATCGAGAAGTTAATTACCATCATTGCGATAAGCTTCAAGGAAATTCAGCGATACAGCAAGACGTTGTTTCTTGAGGTCTTCCGTCAAGATTTTTCGCACTCATGTGATAACCAAGCTTTCCATATATAATTTCGTGCAGTAAACTTCGTGAAATTTGGGGAAATGAAGCCGGAGTTCCGTAATGGTAAAGCAGGGAATTTAACGAATTTTATCAGTATGTTCATCGTCAGTTGATCAGTCACAAGGCTAGGTCGACCACTGCGGTACTCATCATGAACATTGGTGCGTCCATTTTTAAACTGCAAGCACCACTGCCTCACTCCACCACCACTCGTTATACTGTCTCTGTAAGTCTCACAAAAATTGGCGATGAATTTCAATTGGTTTGAGGTTTTATTGCCAGTAAAAACCTAATCCCTGAAGGTCCTCACAACTTGTGGGATTTTCTATTGAAGCGTAAATTTCAATAATTCACAAAGAACAAAGCAGAAAACACGCTGCGACAGCTTAATGCGTACTTTGGCGGCTCCATTCCCAACCATCTCCACGCTAGGGCCAATTGTAAGTTAGTTTCGCATAACCAGGATTAGCTTCAGGATGGGACAAAAACCAGGAAATTAGTACAAATATTTGATAAAAATGGTTTTACTTAAATAAATAAAAATAAACACTCTAATAAATTATTTTAGCAGTAGTCTGAGAGAGTTCTGACTAAATTTTGACAAAATTTCTTTTTCACTATTAAGAGTGGAATTTTTACTTTCATATATTTATCCTTCGATTAAATGATGGAGTGAGCGAGAGTGGGGCATTAGCCCTCCTCTACCCCAAGTGGCTACCTGCAAGGTCTCTACTATGTCTGAAATCAACCGCTAATTTTTGGTCGTGGCCATCACTTCTCTTTCACATATGCAACTGCTAATTTTTCGGTAGATATGCAGCCAAGCTTCATCATGAATGTATGTTTTTCAACTCCCAACTATAAGCTTCCGAGGCCCCCCCCCCCCTCCACCTATAATGTTCCTCGTCAAGTTTATTAATTATTTATGAATCGAACTTCTTTGACGGAGATTGACTGCATTTTCTTATAAGAACTTATATAAGATCATTCGTTAGTCACAAGGTGAAGGTCGGAACAATTACAACGAAATAAAACTTGGATAGATGGACCACACTAATTTGAATTATATTCTGGTAAACTTGAGCGCATTGATACAAAATATACTCTCTAATCAGACACATATATTCAATCAAGCAAGTTCATGATAGTTTTTCCTTTAGCTATGCTAAATATCAGCAAATCCTCATAACGTTATAGTATCTCAAAGGCAATTATGCGCTTCCTTTTAACGTTCTTAACCTGTAGTGAGAGTAAGTTCTTTGGCAGTCACAGAGAGAGAGAAATTGACTTATTTCTTACCGGTCAAGCAAGTGGCGCAGACAGTCACCACAATCGATCACATTGAACAATTGGACAAAACTGAGCAACTAGGGACTTATTGAATTCCGGCAGGCCTTAAATACCCTCTGGGTAACTTTTCTTTGTTGTCTGCTGTCTTTTTAGGAGGAGCACTGTCAACCTTAACTCCTAACTTTCCGGTTGCCGTGTGAACTGCCTCTGCCAAATGGGAGAATACATTGACTCACACAGATACGAACTACCCCATCCAAAAGACACCTTTAGGTGTTCGTGGGGTGGCACCCCACGACGGGCTACTCTGCGCGCCAAACTCAGGGGAGGACCAGGGTGACTGACCTCGGTGCCATAATGGCCTCCACAGCAGCGTCCTGAAATTCCTAACTCCTTCTCGCTCTGGTAACTTGCGATTCTTAATACTATCTCTTATTAACTATTTAATCTTGTCTCTTAGAGTTTTTTTTAAACACTTGTGGCTTAACATAACCCAGCTCCTTTAACCTGTCTGCCACTATAGCTGTGGCCGGGAAACTGGCAGGCGAGTGCAATCGCGCTGTTGCCTCACTTCTAAACATTCTCGCATAGCGCTCTTTTTCTAACACTATGAAATGGCATCGCTGTGCGTCCTCTGTTGCCTAGTGCGAGCGTCAACGCACAGACTATTACTACAAGCTAACAGTTGAACTTAACTGTTCAGTGCAAGATTTGGTAATGGCGCGTTTGAAGCCGCCCGCCAATACTTCTGGCCTCAGCTATATAATTGTGTTTTACGGCAATTTCAGCAAACAAATCTCAATGCCTCTTTGCACATTCTACAACTGCTGTATCTTGAAATCATTGGTTAATTTTCGTATTTACAGAATTCATTTGCAGATAAATAGAGCAATAAATAAATAAAAATGAGATTCTTTTGAAAAATAAAAATTTTCCTCCTGTACTGTAATTTCCTCTTCACTAAGTGCATTTATTGATAACCATAACGTAATATTACGAGTGTCGTTATATGAGTAATGCAACACATTTTCTTTCTCGCCTATTTTGATGGAAAAGAAACCGGAAATTTTTTGTGGAACATTTTCAAACATTCCCGCTTTGTCTCGTATAGTTTCATTGATTTCCGGCAGGTGATAGCGCTAAACGGAGCTGTTAAAATGGCGTCTGTAACGGATGTGCGTTCCAAACAACGGGCAGTGATTGAGTTTCTTTTGTGGAAAACCAGCGCATCTCAGATATTCATAGGCACTTGTAGAATGTCTACGGTGATGTGGCAGTGGACATAAGCACGGCGAGTCGTTGGGCAAAGCGTGTGTCATCATCGCCGGCCTTGTCTAGGCAGTACTGTCTGATCTCCCGCGTGCTGGCCGGCCGTGCACTCCTGCAATGTCGGAGCGTGCCAAGACTCTCATTCGAGACAATCGACAGATCACCATCAAACAACTCAGTGCTCAATGTGACACCTCGGTTGGTAGTGTTCAGGGGCGTAGCTACTATGGGGCTAGGCGGTGCAGTGCACCGGGGCCCCTACGGTCAGAGGGCCCCCAATCATACCTCTGGGGGCCCCCAAGCGCAGTTCAGAGGCCCACGAATCCTTCATGGCAAACTGGCGACCTTACTAGCAACACAAAGCAAACAAGAAGGTCGTCCATCTGGCCTGAGGGCCCAAAATAAATTTTTTGCACCGGGGCCCTTGTTGACCTAGTTACGCCACTGGTAATGTTGTCACAATTGTTCTCCAGTTGGGATTTTCAAAGGTTGTTCCCGCTGGGTCCGTCCGAAGACCATAAAGATCAAAGGAGAACCATCTGTGCGGAACTGCTGGCTCGTCATGAGTTGACTGTACTTCCTCATCCACTCTACAGCACCACCGAGCGTGGTGGTGTAACGGATAGCGTTCTGGCCTCGCATTCGGGAGGACGGCGGTTCGAATCCCCGTCCGGGCATCCAGATTTGGGTTTTCCATGGTTTCCCCAAATCACTCCAGGTGAATGCCGGGATGCTTCCTTCAAAAGGCCATGGCCGAATTCCTTCCCATTCCTTGGCCCCATCCTTTCCCGTCTCTAAAGACCACGTTGTTAAAAAGGGACGTTAAACTGTTAAAAAAAAAAAAAAATCTACAGCCCCGATCTCGCACCGTTGGATTTCCATATGTTTGGCCCAATTAAGGGCGCAATCCGTTGGACGCACTACGCGGATGATGAAGATATTGATGCAGTACGACATTGGCTCCGGCATTGACCAGTGGAATGGTTCCGTGCAGGCATACGGGCCCTCATTTCAAGGTGGCGTAAAGCCTTAGCATTGAATGGAGATTGTATTGAAAAATAGTGTTGTGTAACTAAAAGATTGGGAAATAACATGGTGTATTTTAATGCTGAATAAAACAACCCCTGTTTCAGAAAAAAAATGTGTGAACGACCCTCGTAATTAAATACATGAACTCAGTTAATTTCAGCAGTGTAATTAATTCGAGCTGCAGTTAACTTTTATAACAATGTTAGATATTTAGAGTTGTTACACCGGCGTGGCGGAGTAGAGAAGTTTCTCTTTGTTTTCCCCGCTACCTGCACGCCTCCACAAATGTCACGGGGCCGGGTTGGCAGCACTGGGTGCGTGGGAGGTCCGGCACCCGGCCGACCGTGTCCCGCCTTAATTGCCAGTCGCTGCCCTCAATTGTTCGGACCCCTCTAACTCAGCCACGCCACAACCCATTGTTAACAACCCATTCAGCTTCCCGGCAGCCGGACCCGCATTTTTAATGCTCCGCTCCGGCATTTTATTTTTTCTTCTAACGAGATTTCCAGCAAAATCGGCTCGGCGGAGCTTTCGGTACTTCCTTATTGTTTCGCAGAGTTGGCTGCACTGTTTGGCTAACTGCCTAGCCCAACGACAACGATTACGCAACTTTAAATCCTGGTGGCGGGAATTCGCGATCGAACTGCCGCGTGAAAAGGTGCAGATATTAAAGCGCTTAGCGGCTTTATGGGTACCTCCCGAAACTTCCCTATCACACGAATGCGAAAACTTTCTTACTAACAGGCATTTGTGTGAATTAAGTTGATGCAAACTGCAAGTTGTTTGCAGTGTTATGGCTGTTGCATGTTACTTGCGTGTTTGGTAGCTATCGCTGCAGACTCGCTTCTACCGAGAAATTAGGCAAAATGTGTTCAGTTTTGTTTATTTTCAAACCGGTTTGCTGGCACTACACTTACTTCAGAGATGAAGCTGTGCCGTATCCTATAACATGGAAAAATGTAAACAGGGAGGAGCAAAACTCCCTCCCTAGTTTTGTTTAAGTGCAGGAAAGCGAATATTATTTGTAGAGAGGAGTATCGCTTGGGAAAGGTGCTGGAAGGAGGGAAAGATATGTCTCGTATTACTCAACAAATATTGGTTAAAGTGATTGAGAACTTCTGAACTCGCCATCGGCAATGCATTGATACCAGTACCTGTTGAGCGATTTACTGCTGAAGAGATGAATCTTGTAAAACATGTCATTTCTCATTATGCAGATTACATTTTCCTTGCTAACTTCTAATCTGTTTTTATTCAACTTTTAATTTAGGGAGGGGGTTTTGGTACACGCTGTATCTTCAATTAAATCCACTAATGGTTTATATAAAAACTAAGCTATTAATTCATGTTTTTTCGTAATCGACCCTGGTGGCCCCAGGCATCCGTTGTACAGGGCGTTCGCCGGGAACGCTACCCACTATTAGCGCTACAAGGAAGAAACTGCTCCCGACGAGCGAGCGGTCAGCTTCCGGCATTGTTCGACCGTCGGCCGCGGACTATTTCATAATAATTACGCTTCATAAACGTGTATGTGCTAAGCATTTAAATGTGACGTAATTCATTAGCTTACCTTATAAAAGATGCTGGAAGTGTTGACCCTCTTGTGTAATGCTTTAAGTGAACTAGCTTTGTTACTTTCCAAGCTGACGTCTTAGATACGCCTGCCTGCTACCCTAACTGACTTGATGATTTTTTGGGTGACTGTTCTAGTCGAAAAGCGATATCGTCAATTTTCTCCTCTGTGAGAATACGGTTGACCGACAGTCTCTTTTTGTTAAAAAATGAACCCGTTTCTCTTACTTTTTTAACCAGACGCAGAATTGTTGATTTAGCTGGCAGTAAAGCGCCAGGATATTCGCGACGAAATTTACTGCGACACTTTTTAAACGACTTCTTCTTCACATATGTATCGTAGAGAAATATTCTTTGTTGCAAACTGTAACGTACCATAATTTTACTCACACTCAAACACGGTACAGATTAGTAAGAGTATGAAGCCCCAAACCAGCCAAACCGCAAAGAAACGTTTATTCACAACACATTAATAAGAGACTGAACTAGCTACAATTCAAAGAAATCGTTCTTAACAATGTAAGGGTCCCATTATACTGCGTCACTGCACTGTTGGGGCAGCGGAGGTGTTAAACAGTGCGGTGATTCACAGCGCCGTGTGGCGGGAGTTGCTGGCTCCACTGTCCCAGCAAGTTACCGACGGCAACAGACTGGGAGGGTAGCGTTTCCCGGCGAACGCCCTGTATAATTGTAATGGTGGCTTTTCACGGCCCATTGTTTTTGAGGCCGCGCCATGGAGCCGAATTGTACGGATTAGCACGACCCACCGGCTATCCCTCGCCACCTCGGAGCAATGTCGCGGCCACGTCCTCATCACGTTGCTTATTGTCGTTTCAGCTACCCGGGTGTTTGATGTTTACCGACTGGGCGACTGAAAGAGGCACGCCATCCCTGCCAGCAGAGGCGGCTCCCTTCCCGCGGCCCGCTGTCCATAGGGGCCATCCACAAATTACGTCACACGAATTTCATGATTTTTGGATCCCTCTCCCCCCATGTCACAGGTTGTCACATTTGTGGGACCGCCCCTCTCCTGATGTGACGTAATATATTTTACAATTTTAAATTTATAAATTGAAATAGCACTTCCAAAATGATTTACGTATTTCTAGTTGAAAAATCATATCAACAATAAATCAAACATTTAAGAAAATATTTAAAAAAAAAACATAAAAAATCAAATTAATGATACAAAATAGAGTCATCATATGTTCATGGATTTTGAACCCATTCCTTGATACTGTTTATTATCGGCATAGTAATCACATCAGTCTTGATTTCGATAGTGTTGGGAACATTTGATGTGTCAACATCATCTTCATCTTTCGCCACGAGCCAAAAAGTGATACAAATTATGCATGTGATGTCACAAAGTTTATGACACGTCCCCTCCCCCCCTGTCACACGATGTCACACTTTGATGACCCCCTCCTCCCCCCTCAAGGTGTGACGTAATTTATGGATGGCTCCATAGCTAGACCCGCGCGGCCGCCAAATGCAGAGGTCGTGGGAAGCCACCTTAAGGAGGGTGACGCCTACCCGTGATAGAATGAATTTGTCAGATTCGGATCATTGGAGGAATGTTGTGTTGCCATCTGTCTGCGAAACGCGTAACTATGTTGTGTGTGTGAGATGTGAAATGTGTAGTCTTTGCGACGGAGATTGGGGACTGTCCCGGCACTCGCTCTGATGAGCCGCAGCCGGTGCGCAGAGACCAGGAGTCGAACATGGTCCCGTTGTACCTCCCCCATCCAGTGTGGTGGCGCCGCAACGCGGGCAGATCCACTGGCGGGCTCATTAAGTCATTTTCATACAGATTACTTTTAGAATCTAACACTTTAAATCCTATTAAGTTTGTAATTAGTTTTAACTGAAATGGAGTACATGTCCCCAGAGTCAATTTCCTGCACACATATTTGTGTATTTTACAAATTTTTAAGTTAATTTTTTTTTTCAATGGTTGATTTAAATTTCTTCAGCATGTTCCTGTGTAATTTGTTTTAGTTTCGAACATCCCTAACAACGAAAGAAAATCTTTCCTCTCCCTCATGTCTAAGATCATATTCTACCTTACGGCCATATCATGTCGTCCCTTCGAAATATTGGCCCTAATTGTTCTACCATTAAACATCCAGGCATTATCGCCAACATACATATACTGTAGTTGTACAAAATGCAAATATATATTTACAAATTTGTATACGTATCTTATTATTTGTTAGTGTAGTACATTCACTGGACAATGGTATAAGGTGAGGTTAGTGGAAATTATAGATTTTATGGTTGCATTTTACAGTAATTCAATGTCGATTTCGTATTATTTCCCTGAGGATCGAAAATAAATTGTTCTTCTTTATTTCTTGATGTTTTACTTTCTTCATCTAACTTATGTTTTTAATTTGTTTATATTTTTCCAAAACAAAAATTCAGGAAGACAATTTTATTTTTTATACAGTTGTTTTGTTTTCTAGAAGACCGATTCTACTAAAGTGGTGCGGTAAGATATAATCCCGGAACCACCAGCTAGGAATCCTAATTAGAAGCCCTGAACTGATAAATGAGCGTTTTGTTTTCAAATTTTACTACAGGTATGTAGTGATGGCGAGCTCATTATGTGGTGCATGAGCTGAATTTTGTCCGCTAATAATCGCAAATGGAGGTCTGCAATGTAACTGACATTCGGAGAACTCAGTAATATGACAGTAGCATTCGCGTGCTTGACCATGATGATTGGCATCTAATGAACCACACCGGTTTCCCGAACGTTGTTAGGGAAGCCGTAACGGCGTGTGCATTTAGCTTAGCAACATAATAATCACGTTTTGTACGCAGGATGGTTTAATTGTGTATCTGTTTCTCACTCGGAAATAATAATAATGTGCGCAAATTATTAAGAGAGGTATTACAATCAAAAAGTCTAGATAGTAGGTTGGATTTAGAATAAGTAAACAAAGTATGAAACTTTGAGAAAATCCTATGAATTCATATTTCTGAGTTAATGAGTTGGATGAGTAGGCATCATATCAAACTTACATTTGATCGATTGTAATCAAAATTATGCCTTTTATTTTTAACCTAATTTCAGCAAATGTAGTCAAATTAAATTGTTGACGTTTCGCCAGATTAATTTAACAAAATACGTCTGGATGGAGAAAATTAGAACAAAAGAGAAATACGAGGTTATCGAATATAAAGGAGCCAAGACATTGCCCGCCTCGTTAGTAATGACGAGGCGATGTATGGCAATCGGCATGGGGTCAGCTAGTAACAGCTCCGATAGTAGAAAGGCAGAGTAGGAAACGTACATATTAGTGCAGGCTTCCTAGTCACTTATTATTGAATGAGGGCAATATGACACTGTCAACGGTGATATGTCCATAGACCAAACAATGACCCGGGCGGCAACTTCAGAACGGCGACAAATTTACGACTCTGAGACCTTTCTTTTAAACTCCATTACTGGAGACAGTGAGCGATAAGAGGGGCGGCGGTGACACATGGGGTGGTGACGATGGGGGCGTCGAAATAATTTTCAAAGGGGCGCAATTCAACAGTTTTTGTCCCTCTCGGAAAATTGCTAGATCCGCCACTGCGACCAAATGTGTATTTCTGAAGAGCAGGTCCCAAAGGGTCAGGATACACCATCTTCCAAACACATTACATTAAACACACTTACGAATACTTTCATACTTGGAGTGCCTACGAGAGGATATTACCTTCTGTGCGGCTGTATTCTGTTAAATCTCACACTGTATCTTACCAAAAACAAAGGTCTAATAATTTATTTTCTCGGACATTCATTAGGTTCGAATTAAAATCGCTGCATCATTGTGCTACTGGGTACTATAATTAAAAAGCTCAAAACAAGGCAGAAGAAGCAATAAGCTGAAGTATATTGCCTGACATTAGTTGATAGTTGTAAATACCAAAAAAACCTAAAAAATTTATGTGTTCGGTATTTTCATTACAGTACCTCCATTGCGTGCCCCGTTGGCTTAGTTGGCTGCGGAACAATGATGGTGTCCGGTACTGACACTGAGTTTGCTGGTTCGATTACCGGTGATGGTAAAAATGTTCATCAGCAGGTCTTGACCGGCGGGGTAGAGGTTGGGGGTGCACAATTCCTCAACACCAGATTGTGCACCAAAGCCCCGAGTTAAACCTCAGAGCGTATGGAGTGAGGGCGTTCTTCACTGATGATGATTATTCATCCGTAAGATGGGGACGTTAAGCTTGGCGGGTTGCTACGTGTCTTGTGCAAAAGTAAGTCTGAAAGGATCTGTACCGGGTTTCACCATCTTCCATTTTTCGCCTCTTATCCTCGACAGTTTACACTGAACACACAGACATTCACAGTCATCCACACTAACAACTCCACTTACGAACATTGTCACGGTGGAGAAGGCAACGGAAAACCACCACAGTCCAACTTCCCAGGCGATTCCATGAAGGACTGGACACCAGTCATGGTAACCGTCTACTCCCAGGCACGGATAAGGCGTTCATTGAAGTTTCTCTATCCTTGTTTAGATAAACAACTTACAAATACAAAAATTATTATTTATCAGCCATTTTTAATCATTAATTGATGAGGCTTGTTTAGAGTCATGAGTCTGATCATCATAAATCTCTAAGGATGTCGATCGTAGTCACCACGCCTGCTTCAGTGGCGGCTTGGTGACCCTTACGCTTGCCGAAAGGAACCTATTCAAATGGGAAGAGCTTAGCTGTTACTATGTGCCTGTCATTCGAGTAAATTATGTCCTGTATAATATGTGTGTTTTTGTTTGTGAAATGTGTAGTTTATCGAGTGTTACCGTCCCAGAATTCACCTCGCGAAAACAGCCTGAAGCCGCAGTCAGGACGGTCGGTAACCGGGGACGAGGGCTCGTACCAGGTCCTGTTTTACCTCCCTGACCCAGTGCGGTGGCGCCTTACCTCACGGAGCCACAGTGGTCGGCACTACAAAAATATGTTTGATTCATTTTACTTGGCATCGTTCTTTCATCTTCTCAGTCCTCGCCTACACTAAGCAAATTTTCTCTTTTTAATCACTCTTTCCTTAACCAAAATTGACGAGTAATTATTTTTTTTTTTTATGCTAGTAACCTGGTTAAGTCCCCTCTAATTTTTTGCGCTTCGTAAAGACTTTTGAGAATGTGGAGCAATACATTAAGCTTTTCTTCAACAAAGACAACTATCGGATTTGGCTTGGGAGCAATACATCCATTTTAGCTTTACATTTGGACAGAAATGCTTGCTCTTCGAAATAGATTTTTCTTCTTTCATTGGAAATATTACTATGACGCTTTAAGAAACTACTCCTTAGGTATTGATACTGTTAGGTTATCATTTTAAATGGTGTACTGACCTCAGAATCTTGGAGCAGAACAGTGTCTTGCCATACGTATAATCCGCTTTACTAATTTAAACTACTTGTTTGTTTACTTTTGTTAATAACATTAAGTACGCCAGAAATACAGTTTTCTTTGCTGTTTAGAACTTCTTTGAATTTCATTAATACTATGCTATACATACATGTTGTGTCGCAGTTTCTGTTGTTGAATGCAAATTTAAATTATTTAATACCATATGAATAGGTACTTCACAAAAACCCATACCAATTGTTTAGAACAATACATCTCAGAAGGTTGTACAGATTCACTGTGCGTAAGATTTAAATGGTGATACGTTCACACTTGTTTCGGTTGGTTTAGGGATTTCAGTATATTATTCGTTGTCGTGGAGGTATCACTCGTTTCAACGAGATGTCTGACTATAAAGAAATAATGGTCCTATGAAAATGGCGGTTAGGACTACTTGGAAATTGTAAAGCTTTAAAGCTTCAACGAAGGCGAATTTCCGGGTGAACAGAATTTTGTTGGTACAAATAACCCTCCACCACCTCCAACTTTGTGAATTGCTGACTATAGATGCAGAGGTAGATTTTATTATCTTGTATGCAGTTGATATTATTGGATTAATGCTGTAGTTGTTTTTTCTTTGAAATAATACACGACGTATAATGATTTTGTAGTTTCTACAACAAAATCTACCCTTATATATTTATCGAAGAATAAATTTGAGTAGTTGCACTTTTTTTGTTCGAATTTTAAGACGTAATGTATATTTTTTGCTCTTAATATGAGAAAATGTAAATTAACTTACGAATTCGGTCTTATCAACAACATTTCACTTGCAAACTTGTGTACTAGTTATACCCATACGGCAGTATCCAATAAATTTTATGCATTGCTTCGTATGATAACCTCTTACAGTTGCAGTTGTTTCAACTGCGCATTACCATGCAACTGCTGTGCCATACATGTTGGTGCAATATAGTTTAAACTTTTCCTGTCTCTAATACCATCTCCCACTAGAAAATTAAATCCGTTTGTTATCCTAGTTTCCATCGAAGTTTATTCATGCAGTTTTGGTCTAGTAGGTTGTTCTCAACCACTGCCGTGTCGACTGAATCCTGACGCTATCGCTAAGAACAATATTAAAGAAACACGATAAAGCGAGTTTTACATATTGTTCCGTATTAGACTGCTAATGTTTCTGTGTTGTTAGGACAGTACCTGAAGGGTGGTTCCTCCCTCCGTATCTGCTGCGTGCTGGTTAGTATAGAGCCACGAGGACGCACAGTGGTGTCAGCACGGCTGGTCTCTGCCGCTGACAGCTGACTCGACCCTACTCACCGTCAGCAACAGCCTCAGCGTGACGCCAAGGAGCTGCAGTATCAATTACAGCGACAAGTCTTACTGATGCTCATTACACTCGCGGTTCAAACAGTTTATCTCCATTCTCTTCTCCTCCTCCCTCCTCCATCCGAACACTCTCAATGGTAGTTGAGGTTATTGCTTATTATCATGACTATTACCTTTAAAAGAAGATCTACCTTTAAAATGAACAGATTAACCTTCCGCTAAATTTGGTGGCCCAGTTTGGGCTTTTCGGGATATAAGGCCTTCAAATGGCATCGAGTGTTACAGTTTCTCTTTTTTAACCTTCATGCACGCACCACCCAAACAACACATTATATCTCTTGAACTACATAATGTGAGAGGACGCGGAAAACTTTCTCTATTCTTAGGTTCAGGTTACTTATCAGCTAGTGATCAATTGGATGGGTATCGATTATTATAACAAATTTTGCAAACACTAGCTTTAAAACCATATTAATTTCTATAGCGGTTTGTCACCTTATCTGGTTATTGTTTCTTCGTTTCCATTTCAATAAATACTCTTGAAGATGAACGGAAAGCTTCATTACTATAGCGGACACTGAGGAATGACGTAATTTCCATAGGTGCTATCTAGGCCATTCTGCTTTGGAATCAATGGTTAAACTATTCATACCATAATCAGAATCAAGTGATTAACGGCGGGATACGATTCAGAGATCATTGGTAAGGTGTCTGCTTTGAAAAATCAAAGTAACGCGGTCGCATCCCACTAAGGCCTCGAATAGTTATGCGCAATTGACACGATTTCGACGCCTGCTTTGCGTATGTGAAGTACACTATGAATGCTCCGTGTTTCAGATTCCACTTTAAACTGAAGGAAAATCCACTACAGAGGCCGAAAACGCGGTAAATAGAAACTCTGTCACTCGGCGTCCGAACTGTCTTTCCGTGTCTCCCATCCAGCAACACCATATGAATTTATTTTTAGTTTGTAACTGAAGCAATCTCTTTTCATTCGCTTACTCTAAAGAAAAACAGTTAAAAAATGAAAAAAAAAAGGAACTAGAGGAGGAGAGTGTTAGGAATTTTTCGTTTGACCCGCCAATGTGGGTGCACGCGATAGGACGTCATCGAAAAGATGGGTTACCACGGCCCGTGATTTTGCAGGCCGCGCTGGGCCAGCTATCAACAACGGGCCATGGGAAGAGAACCACCTGTTGCGGCCTGTGCTGGCGGAAGCGGCGCGGCGCTATCCGTCGCCAAGTCAGAAATATCAAAGGCCCGGGTAGTGGTGCGTTGTTGCCATCTGTTTACAGCAAAGAGACACATCCCTTCTGTCTTGCTATTGGATGAGAGCTGAAACGACACTAAGCAATGTAGTGGCGAGGGCTCTCGTGTGTCGCGTGCTGATCTGACGCGGCCAATAAAATCACAGGCCGTGGCAAGCCACCTTAATGCGTCAGGGACGTACCACGGGACAAGGTTTGCATTTTAACCCCGAGTACGTGCCGTCCTGATTGCGGTTTTTAAGCGGTGTCTCGCATTTACTTAGGAGACTGCTGCAGCAGTTCTCGATCTTCACCTTATGAACTATACATTTCACAAACAAAATACGCTAATCATACAGGATGAAAGGTACACATTTCGCAAACAGATGGCAGCAAAAACATACCATCTTTAGAATAAACGCTCCAAATTTAACAAATCTTGATTTACTGTAGCTATTTGCTGTTTACGTGCTCCATAGTGGCTGTTTAGAAAGAGGGAGGAAATATTTTGTTTGCGTCACAGCAGAAGCACAACTCTGCAAAAAAAAAAAAAAAAAAATCCTAAATGTTAATGCGGATTGTATAAGTTACCGGAAAGAAGAGCTGAATAAAGCATATTTAGCGTTATTCATTGTTGGCATAAATGGATAAGATCTTCCCTATAATTGTGCTAGGCCGTTAAAAGTTTGATTGTGAATTAAGTCTGTGATTAAGATTGTTCGCTTTTAGGTATATACTATGATTGAACCAATGTTAGTTTAATGCCGTAGAAATGTTTATGTGCATTGTAAGACATTGAAGTCCCAGTTCATTCGTAAGCATATTAAAGCGATCTCACATATGCAGGACATCATTTTAAACGAAATAGTAACACCGACTTAAAAAATCGGATCTCCAGACGTACCCGACCACCAAGTACTTTATGACCTTACACTATATACCGTCTGAATACAACGTTTTGAGCTTTACTAACAGCTGAGTACTAGGAAATTGATATCGAGTATTTTGTAGATGTCAGTTACTTATTTTTATTGCTTATTGCTTTACGCCTCGTAGACACCGCGGCTCATCGGAGGCGAGAAAGGATTGTGGACAAGCAATGGGAAGGAATTCCGCCATGGCATTTTAAAATCAGCATCTCGGAATTCACCTGGATTGAAACCATACAAACCCAAATCTGGATGCCCGGACGGGGATTAGAATCCGCGTCCTCCCGAATTACTTGTATTAGTGGAATTTTAATTAATTTGTTATTGGGATCTGGTGGCTCAATGGTTAAGGCGTCTGCCTGAAGCTTGAAAGGTTCCCGTTTCGAATTCTTTGTCTCGGTGATGATTTTAAAATGTCTTTACCAGATTTCCCGCTCTGATACAGTTTGCTGTGTAATGTGAAGTATGTCAGAAAGCTTCCCTGGTTTGGATTCCAGGCTAAACAAAACTTCCCCTTTCCCCGGTAGGATTACTGGGTTAGGTTAGGTAAGGAGGAAAGGAACTGCCATCAGATACCAGGCTTAGTATGCCTGCTTCAAGAGGGTCCAACCAACCATCAGGTTGAGGACCAATTTTAACTTATGAAAGGCAATACTGCTTCCACCGATTTGTCAAAGATTTTACACGACTTTCTTTTTGATCTAGCAAAGTGGACTGGATTGTCAATTTGCACTCCTGAATACCGTCCTGAGGCAAATAATACAATCTACCCAAAAAATACTGCAGTAGAATATTGGATTGATTTTCTAAGAGATGCAACTGTGCTTTCCAATTTGTTAGGAAAATGAAAAGCAAACAAGATTATCTCTCATAAAGAGATGGGTGAATGATAAAGCCAAAACTTCAGTTTTTTTAATCACTGAAAAAGGCACTCATTTCGGCGAGCTATCAGAATAAAAATAGTCTTACTCACTATAGAGTGTTATCGTGATGCTATGTGGGGTATGTGCCTTTAGTTGTTCTCGTTGTCGATTCGTGCAAGATACATTCAATTGGCAATTTATTTGAAAACGAAAAAGGTTCGAAAAGAAATATGACATTAAAAGATAACTTTCAGGAACAACAATTAAGTATGAGAGGAACTAAGTTGCTTCTCGTATGCTATAGTTTAGGTCAGATATTTCCAATTTAACTGATTTTCAGCATAAAACATATCACTGAACCGCTGTAAAGTATCCAATATTTGAGTTGGGCAATAATTACTCAAATTTAAGCATCTGTGCTTCTTAAAAAGTATTATTAACATCTGTAAGTATAACGATAATCATTCAGGAACTATGAGTGAGCTATGAATCAACAGCGTAACAAAAATTAAGTAATTTATATGAAAATACTAGCTGTTACCCGCGACTTCGTACGCGTGGATTTAGAATTTGATTGCTATAATTGGATACACAAAGCTGAAAGTTACCTAAGATATGTCGGCATAATATGATGGGAACGCAATCGATATACCATTCTACCGTAGAACCTGTCTCATTTATTCATATCGGAAAAAAGTATTCTATTTCGTTCTTAATGATACAAAGTATTTCGGTATATTGGCATACACATATAGACGTAAAAAAAAAAAAAAAAAAAAAAAAAAAAAAAGACGGAGACTTACTTTCGCATATATAATATTATTAGTGTAGATCAGACAAAAACTGCCTGTGGAACCAGTATACCCTGAATAAAGTAAACGCTTAGGCCACTATTCTATCGCCAAAGATTTGCAAGAACATGGTATCCTTACTACAAAATCATAGACTTGGCTCAAACTATGAAAAACAATTCATGAAAATTTTTGCTCCCAGTGAGATTTGAACCAAAACCCACATGGGAGTTTTCTTAAGAAGCAAGAACGTTACCACCGCTCTACGCTGCCATTGCTCTTTAACCTTACGCATTACAAAGATACATAGATTATGCGATTGCCTTTCACAGTTCGGATAGTTTTCATAATTTAATGACAATATGTTCTTATCTACGGAGAATATGGTATCCCATGTCCATCCTAATGTCAAATAGCATCTGCTTTTCAAATTTCATCACTATTGCAGTAGCCGTGTAGCCCAAGAAACGTAACATACAGACAGACAGACAGAGTTACTTTCTCATTTCTAATATTAGCATAGATTATTTTGAGTGGCTCAAGCACTAGAAAACTATTAAAAAATTACGCTTGTGGCTAAAATTAAAAGTGTATATGTGGATCAAGTTAAACAAAATAGTTTATAGCTTGTTCAGTAGTCGACCCGAAATTAACAATCTTAACTAAAACGACGTTAGTTCAACAAACTATAGAATACAGGCTGGATATAATCATTATAAGAATTCCTGTATAACATTGCCTTAGAAAGTATATCCACTCCGTCTAAAACATTTCTTTTCCGCGTACTACCTTGTGAATAAAATATCGAGAATTCTGCATGGGGCAAAAAACAGAAACCTCTACTCTGCGATAAATCGGCGAAAGGGAATCGCTGATTGATGACTGAGAAGAGTGGCAAGTAAAGAGACAGGGTTTCGCATTCGGGTATAGATTTTAAACTTTTTGCGCAGTAAATCATATCGCAGTCTCAGTTGCGGTGGTGGGCGAGAGCCAACACTCACATCGATTAAGTCATCAGCGAGGAACAAGAGAGCGGAACATCTCAAGCGCTGAATAACAGACTCGAAAAAGCCGGCTGCTCTCTCCAGGTCAAGCTCCTGTTGTATCTTGTTCATACAACTCTGGGAAAATCACGTTAATTCAATACACCTTTCTCGTCCAGCTTGTAATGAGAATACTCATACAATGAATAAAACAGCGTGGTAATTGCTCTACTTGTTACTGCGCGCGACCTGACAGCGAGGGCTGAGCGTCTAGACTTGTGGTCGTCAATAGAATGGCCCCACACGCATAAGCTGTTTTTAAGGGAGTGAGTGGATAGGCGTAAACACTGAGGTGATCATCAGCAGGTATTACGCCCGAGCGAACGCGCCAATTCACAAAGATTTACGGTCGGACAGTGACAGCAACAGACCAAAGGCAATTAGGGGGACTTCCTGCTAACGAAGCTGCAAAGTCAGAGCCGAAGATACACAATCAACTATCGATATAACCTGTATAAGACGGTTGTTTCGGAGAAAGGGGGGAAGGGAATACCATCACGTCCTATACTTTTATTGTGAATATGAATATTAATTTACTAATTTGTTAATTGGTGAATTAGAACCTTGAATGCTGCAAGAATTTAAGTTACACAAAATAATATTCAATTTATTCGGTCTTCTGGCTTATACAAGGCTGGGCATATTTAACGTTACGTTAAGCACAATATATTCAAAGAAAATAAACAAGCAATACCCGGATAAATGCAAACATAAACAGATTTTAAATATTTCAAACATTTTGCAAAGTTACTATACAATAAAGTGGCGTCGCAGGCCAACAAATTAAAGTTAACATTTACAAAAATCCAAGGGGCGCCATTTTAAAGTGAAAAGCATCATTTGAATTAGTTGTAATGAGCAAGATGCTTAAAATTTGAAGTTAATGAACATGAATAGTTTGTTAGCTCAGTAAATATTGTCGTGATGAGAGCAGAGAGTCTAATCACAGAAGTCGCTTACGGGTTTGTAAGCCTCGTTAAAACACCATGGAACCATCGACCTTTGCGTTGGTACTTTACCGTTGTCGCATCTGCTCGACGAGGTGTGACACGCTCTGTGTCACTGTTGAATGCCAATTCGCGGACCCATCCGCGCTAGTACATCTGCTGATGGCCTTCACCAGATGAAACACCTTGTTCTCGGCCACATCTGAGCCAGAAAGCGTCTAGCTCCAGCCGCGGACCAACAGCTAGGAGAGTGTGTCGGACTACAGCTCCTCTTCTCCCGCCACGGAAAGCCAGTTTCCCTTTCTCCGTACAAGGAACAGAAGCCTTTGATTAACAAATGTGAACCCTGTAGCCATACACGATTGGCGAAACGACGTAGCCCCACAATCACGTGTTTCACGCCGTAGCTAGTATTCGTCACTCGTTTCGCGCACATTTTCCCTGACCTTGCCTCCCTCAATGGAGAGTCGGGGCCATCGTTCTCACAACCTAACGGGATTTAAGCGTCCTCCACTGCCCGGTCTATTGTGTACGGGCGCCTGGTTGTCGCCAAGCGCTAGTCATTGTCCAGCTATCTGAAAGCTCAAAACTACAGTTCCAACAATTTTCCACATATAATACTTTCTTAACAGCAATTTTGCACTGAATTAAATTATATAATAATAAATTTGGCCGCCCAGGCTTAATGCATAATTATTTACGTATCAATTAACCCTACAATTTACATTTTTAAATAAACAAATATTGTAAAAATTTTAATATTAATTATGACTATATTAATATTCATTGGGGATGAGCAAAATTTACCAATCTCTGTGCAGAAAACCTGGAAAGTTTTGTGACATGGATGAGTGTGGAGAGTGTTAACCAATAAAAATCTTGATTTTAGAATACGTATTTGCTGTTCGTGAAATTCTGTTCAGGGAAACACTACGATCGGTGGTTTTGAGAGGACACTGGAGAGAGAGGGACGAGAAGCGACCTTCTAACGTGAGAGAGGGCACTTTATGATCCCAACCATCATAGCGTGTGGTCGGGATCATGAGCTGGTAGTACACCAAACTATCAGACTTCGAGTGCGAACGTTTTGAAGCCCACGTTAGGTTGTGCGGGCTTACGACTATCAGATGGGTCGTTGCACTGCTGTCGACGTCTGCTGCGATGAAAACTATAAGGTAGTTAATAGTTTGCCGGACACAGTGTTTCTCGCCCATATAACTACTCTGTAACGCTTTGGATATATACACTCCTGGAAATTGAAATAAGAACACCGTGAATTCATTGTCCCAGGAATGGGAAACTTTATATACACATTTCTGGGGTCAGATACAACACATGATCACACAGACAGAACCATAGGCACATAGACACAGGCAACAGAGCATGCACAATGTCGGCACTAGTACCGTGTATATCCTCCTTTCGCAGCAATGCAGGCTGCAATTCTCCCATGGAGACGATCGTAGAGGTGCTGGATGTAGTCCTGTGGAACGGCATGCCAAGCCATTTCCACCTGGCGCCTCAGCTGGACCAGCGTTCGTGCTGGACGTGCAGACCGCGTGAGACGACGTTCCATCCAGTCCCAAACATGCTCAATGGGGGACAGATCCGGAGATCTCGCTGGCCAGGGTAGTTGACTTACACATTCTAGAGCACGTTGGGTGGCACGGGATACATGTGGACGTGCATTGTCCTGTTGGAACAGCATGTTCCCTTGCCGGTCTAGGAATGGTAGAACGATGGGTTCGATGACGGTTTGAATGTACCTTGCACTGTTCAGTGTCCCCTCGACGATCACCAGAGGTGTACGGCCAGTGTAGGAGATCGCTCCCCACACCATGATGCCGGGTGTTGGCCCTGTGTGCCTCGGTCGTATGCAGTCCTGATTGTGGCGCTCACCTACACGGCGCCAAACACGCATACGACCATCATTGGCACCAAGGCAGAAGCGACTCTCATCACTGAAGACGACACGTCTCCATTCGTCCCTCCACACACGCCTGTCGCGACACCACTGGAGGCGGGCTGCTCGATGTTGGGGCGTGAGCGGAAGACGACCTAACGGTGCGCGGGACCGTAGCCCAGCTTCATGGAGACGGTTGCGAATGGTCCTCTCTGATACCCCAGGAGCAACAGTGTCCCTAATTTGCCGGAAAGTGGCGGTGCGGTCCCCTACGGCACTGCGTAGGATGCGACGGTCTTGGCGTCCATCCGTGCGTTGCTGCTGTCCGGACTCAGGTCGACGGGTACGTGCACCTTCCGCCGACCACTGGCGACAACATCGATGTACTGTGGAGACCTCGCGCCCCACATGTTGAGCAATTCGGCAGTACGTCCACCCGGCCTCCCGCATGCCCACTATACGCCCTCGCTCAAAGTCCGTCAACTGCACATACGGTTCACGTACACGCTGTCGCGGCATGCTACCAGTGTTAAAGACTGAGATGGAGCTCCGTATGCCACGGCAAACTGGCTGACACTGACTGCGGCGGTGCCCAACCGCTGCGCAGCTAGCGCCCTTCGACGGCCAACACTGCTGTTCCTGGTGTGTCCGCTGTGCCGTGCGTTTGATCATTGCTTGTACAGCCCTCTCGTAGTGTCCGGGGCAAGTATGGTGGGTCTTACACACCGGCGTCAATGTGTTCTTATTTCAATTTCCAGGAGTGTAGTTCCGTCCTCTAGCGATTTACAAAACTGAGATAAGGTACAGCCGAGAGCAAACTTTTACTAGCAAGAATGAACTTTTAAATAACGTAATGTACGTCGAACCTATTAACCCTGCTTGTCTGCTTTCATTGTAAAATAATTCTTGCATACTTTTTATGACTTTATTGCTATTTTTGCAAAGTGGTTTTTAAAATCAGAAAGTTTTATTTTATTACGTTTTTTAGTAATTAACGGCATCTGTTGTAGGACAAGGTGTTGAGTTTGATGATTTTTTTAGATTGTTTATAAATACGTGACGTTAAATACACCTTTGCCCGTCAGCCATATGATTTTTAAAAAAAATAAAATGGTCAGGTTTTGTATGACCCATGGGCCATGGCTGGCTCGTACAGCAATGCCTTTTAAATTCACATCTATTTTACAAAATTAAATATTCAACTAAATAATAAATTATTTAAAAATATTGGTACTTATCCCATTACAAGCTAAAGCCGTGAAAGATAGTGAGGTTGTTTACGAGATACATAGAATTTATTCCCGACACGAGTTTGGAAATACAATTAGAATGACGTCTTATGTCACAGCGTGGTGTGTGAGTGATCACAGTAGTCACTGTCGTTCTGTAGGATGCTGGTTATATTCCATTTAGACCATGGGATTGTTTCACTCGAGACAAATGCCTGCGTGGTTCCTTCCAGTTTCTTATCTCCAACTCCCTCCCCCTTTAAAGGTTTCAATGAGAAGCGAAACCCGAAAAATATTCATGATCACCAATTGTAGCTTATTGCATCCATTCGCAATTTAAATTCAGATAGTTATCTACTTAAAGTTAATATCGAAGTGCTAACGTTACCAATATTGAATGTTTCTAGAACAGTTTTCTCCCGGGACCTTAGAGCGTCGTGAAGGATAGTGCTGAATACAGCAGGCTTTAAGCTTCGTCAGGTTGCTGTGAAGATGTCACAGACTCATTTTTACTCGATATAATTCGGTCGATTTTTAAAGCTAAAATGCGTTACAAGTTCAACATTCTCCCGAAACATGGCTCTAATCCATCATCTAATAGACGCTGATAGTCTCCTAATAATCGCAATACCGAAACAGCAAATAACAAAACATCGATTATTTTAGAAAACTCTTGCTGGCAAATATTGGTACATATAACTTTTCTTTTTGTGGTAATAATTTCTGAGAGCACTTAAAAAAAATCGAAGTCAAAATTTATTAAGTAAATCGTAAATCTAATCGGTTGAAGAATTTTGTTTGTTTATTTATCAGTTAAACTTATGCGACTGCATTTTTTTCATTCCTGAATGTATCGTGGGAATTTTTTAAGCCAAATATTCATTCAACGCAATGACTTCTAAACATCTAAAACACTGGCATTCAATTGAACTATATATAACAAGTTTACACGAGCAATAATCCCATGAAGCAGCACGGAATTATCAAATTTAATGTCAATCATATAAATTGACCGTCCCACAATTTAACTGTCCCTCACGCAAGTGCACATTCAGGAGTGCGTAAACGGTTGCGAGACCTTAAACTGCTATCAAACGGAACACAGTTAAAAGCGAATAAAGTGTTTCGTCGTTTACACTTTGGGAAACAAGACTGGAGTCATCATGCTGATTGATGTAATACACTTATAGTAACAAAAAACTAGTCCCATTTTTCTCCTTTCCTATATTTTACTGCTCTATCAACTGGATCGAAGTAGCAAGTATATTCTCTTCTGGTTCGATAATTTTTTTGAGAAGCACGACCACTGAATAATGTAGTGTTTCGTTATTTTTTATGCATTGTTGTAGTACCGGTAGTTAAATATTTTCTCTCTGTATACATGGAGGAGAACTTAATTTACATAACGGTCAATATTTATGTTGTCTGGTGCTACAAATATGTATGTATTCCGGTTATACTGTTTATATTTGGTGCAACAAAAGGGTATATTTGTATTTCAAGCAAACATAGGAATTGCGCACAATTGCACTTTTGAATATTATAGCGTATTTATGCTTACTTTTTAAAAAAACTTTCATTTTACTGTGTATTCTGTGAGGTTTCAATATGAACCCAGGTATTTATAACATGTCTTTAAAATATGTGCTGCAAATGTTTTCAAACTTTCTGTGCCGGTAGGGTTGTTCTCAAATAAATGTTTCTGATCGTATTTGAAGCGCTTCCGCTACGAATAATTTCACAGTTTATACTCTAAAGCATCGTACCCCCTTAAAAAAAAGCAAAATTAAACTTTCCTCTTTGAAGTTTTAGTTAAATAACCGAGACTATTTCCTAATACATTCTTATAATACTGCTTAACAACTCCAAATGTGTGTGTCTACATTTGCCTCGCGGATGTTACCATTAAATTCGTTGCATACCTTTCCGAAGAAAACTGTTACCTCAAACGATCATGATCATGGGTAATGTCAGCTGTGACATCAAAGGAGACGAGAGCTGGGACGACACTATCGAAAAGTGTTATGTGTGTTGATCTTTAGCATTCTAGCGACTTCTCCAAGTGCTCGAATAGACATATTACTAGCATATATCGATATATGTTCCTGATTTATGATCCGACGGTTAAATCTCATTGTAAAATTGCGATACTTGTCGTAAAACAGCCGAATAATTTCACCTCAGAACTAAAGTATATTTTTATCACTGCGAGGAAGAACCATTTATTATGTCTGCTATTCGTCCGCAAACTGCATTGATGGATAGCTTGTGTTAATAACAATCTCTCTACACACATATATAAATGTAATACTGATATATAGACTATATAATAATTGATCAATTCAGTGTAATTGTTTTACGGTGTATAGGCAACAGGAAAAAAGTTACTTCCCTAATACTGGCACAATCTACTGAGAGAAATTGTGATATCCAGGATGAAACGTATTGGATGTGCTGGATGATGGAGGAACAGTGAAAGAGCGAATGATTTAGGAAATAATTGGTTAACCCACGTGTTCATAATAACCTGGCGACAGGGTTTACTATCGGCTGTACAATCCACTCCTATCGCAGTCGCATAAACTAACGTGGCAGTCGTACTGCGTGTAGGAATTCGAAACACGGGCGCTTTTTTTTTTTTTTTTTGCTTATGTGTTTACCCCTCGTCGACGTTGAGGTCATTAGATCCGGGAAGGACTCGGGGCAAAGATCGGGAAGGAATTCGGCAGTGGCCTTTTGAAGGAAGCATCCCGGCATCCCAAAATCCTGCCTGGAGTGATTTGGGAGAACCATGGAAAACCAAAATCTGGATGCCTGGACGGGGAATCGAATGCGAGGCCAGAGCGTTACCGCCACGGAAGTGTTCTGCGGTACTACACATTACCCATCAAGCTGTGCCAGAGGCAAAGGTCGCGTTAAGGCCCTCTGAATATTCAAGCTAAGACCGGGATTCAAACCAGAGACCTTCCGATCTATACTCAGACAGTCTCCTTAATCACTCAGCTACCAGAACACTCATTTTGGAATTGAAGACACATAAGTTTGGATACGTCTTGTAATCATGCAGCCATCTGTGGGGTATTTACATTGTAGTGACTATTTTTTCAGCATTTTTTCGATTTAATAATGGGAAACTGCCTTCAGTTTCTCGACTGGTTTGATGCACTCCGCCATCTCTTCTTAACTTGCGCAAAGCTCTTCATCTCAAAATACTGATTACGACCTAAGTCTCGATAAATTATCTGCATCATGTATTCTAATCATTGTCTTCCTCTGCTGCTCTTCCCTTCAACTATTCCCTCCATTAATAAATTAGCCAATCCAAAATTCTAAAATATAACCCACCGACCTGTTTCTTTTTTTTCTGTGAGGCTCTTCCACAAACTTCTCTCGTCACCCATCTTTTCTAGAACACATTCATTTCGTGCATTGTCTGTCCACTTAATTTTGAACATCCTCCTACAGCACCACATTTCAAATTCTTCAGTTTTCCTTCTTTCTGGTGTTCCTGAAGACTAATCTCCACTTCCATATAGTTTCGTGTTTCATTCATTCATTTCTTCCTGGGTACAAAGTCAATACTTGAAAATGAAAGATTTCTCTTTTTAAAGAAGGTTCTCTTTGCTAGTACTATTCTGCTTTTGAGTTCGTTCTTATTTCCTTATGATAGAATTCACTCACACCTATTACATCTGATCCTGTTTTAATATTTTTGTTATCATTCCTGCTACATTTCATGACTTTTGTATGGCTTCGATATGTATTTTCCTTACATTGTTCCTCCAGTATTTTATTCATGCCATGAAGACGACGACTTACCAAGAATAATTTATTATTCCAGTGGTTATTCCAAAAATATAGAACTATTGTTACGTGTTTAAACAATAGACAAGAAAGTTACTGCTATAATTTATGAATGTAATGATATTATGTATTCAGAGAAAGGAATGATCTATTCAAAGAAACTGTGATATGTAAATAGGAAAGTTACTTGATGGGAATAATGAAAGAACGAATGACTCTGGAAACTGAAGAGACATACATCTCGTACATAAAGAGGGCCTGTCGCCGATCTGAGATATTGAGCATTTGAAGCTTGTAGCAGGAACGGGCAGGCAGTACCTAGAGGTAAATGTCCTGTTTCGAAGCACATGGCGACTAGATTTTCTCTCCAGAAGGAGATTAATAGAGAGCAGACCGTTAGAGAATTTCGCGCATGTCTCGAGTTCCAATCGAGTGTGGCAGGGACGTATTTATTTCTACACACGCAAAAAAAATTTCTCGTAAATGCAGCTATATGAAAGTGAACTTCTGAATTAGACTAGAAACGTTAAGAAAGAACGCAACAAAGTATGACCTACGTCTTTTACATGTCTACACCAAAATGCAATGAAAATCTGACTTAAACTGATAAAAAAAATGTATCAAATAATTATTGTTCATCTTGCTGTATGGTAAAAAATGAGCTGCAACTTACTACAATATTAATCGTTAACTCCTGTTTGATCAAATTTGTTCAAACGTATCACTATCCGCCAAATATGTTATTATTTGAGGTGGCATAATTTTGCCAGGTATCGACAGAAAGAATGTGTGGATGATTCAAACTAATAACTGTTAATCTCATCAAACTGTACAGATGTTATTACTGGTATGATGTGTCTGTAAACAACTGACGAAATTGATAAATATACAATTTTAAATTAATAACATGAAATTAACCGATAAGCTTATGTTCTTTTCCTTCTGTTATTAAAATGTAATTAATTTTGTGATACATAAAACAATATTCGTGAAAGCTTCCCAGTGAGTGTGAGTGTTCCGAAAGACAAATTTATTTCACTGATTTATAATTCTGCGGATAATCGGTATGCTCTTACACGAAAAATGTGGTTTCATCCCCTACCATTCCCCACAATCGGTAATACAAGATTTTATGTTATTTTTTTTTATCAAGCTAATTATAGGGCAACTCTGAAATAAGGAGATTGTACTAAACACGACACCAAGGAGAACATCTAAAAGTAATTTTCCTGACGGTTAACAATATATTCACACAGAAACGAAATATCTTTAGAGCGAACTGGTGAGACCATCTCATGCACCTTACAGGAAACTTAAAAAAAATTGTCTTTGTTAGATAATGATCATGAAAACATAAGCAGCGCAGAAGGAAAAAAGTATATACTCTAAGATTTCTTTACAAGGTGCAAAAATATTTTTTTCTACGGCGAATTGTTAGAGTTCCGCTGTTTTGGAGCAGTGGCGCAGGCTTGTTGAATGTCGCCACCCTATAAATCTCAAGTTTCCCTGCTTTCCGTGTACTCACGCGACTCAGATCTACAGAAGAAAACGTACGAAGTTTAACTTGATATTCAGAGTGTTATAAATTTTAGCTACACTTGTTTTGTTTCTTTCTTACCACTGAAAACTGAATCCGTCGAGATTGCGGGAGTTGTTTATCACCGTAACGACAAAACAAACTGTGCACAGCACAGGGATATCGAGCGGCACGCTAAAATGCCGAACAGAAATAGCTAAAGATTTCTATGTAAGTACAGTGGTTTAGCTTCGAAGATGAGATAATGAATTTACCTCTGAAAATAAAAGTTGAAGTAGATTTTTTTATGATGATTTGTTTTTAGTTATTCAACTGAGGTTAAATCTGGTTGGTATTAGTTCGGTGGTATTGTTTAAGAAAACTTTCAATAACATTAATTAGGTTCATTAATTTCAAAAGTCTTTAACAGCGAGGAATGATAGACTCCACATCTTTAATGGAAGATGATGGTTCAAGTGTCTTTAAATAAACAAAAGAGAAATCTCTTGCAATGTTATGTTGTGATGATGAGAGAAATTGTGAATTAGATCTAATTCAGTAATTTGCTCTCATGAGAGAAAACACAATCCATGATAATATTCAACACTATTCCTACATTCCAAGAGTCTGAGTTAGAAATGGAACTGTGTTTAACTTTTGTAGTCGTAATTTGTGAACTGAAGTGTTATTGGATTCCATATGTTACTGTTATTTATCAAAAGTAGAAGCAAAATAGATACGGTTTGGTGTATATTTGAAATTTTATTTTTGGCTGATGATAGAAGTTCACCAGTTTCTCCTGGACTTCTCGCTATCTTTTTATGAACCGATAAATTAAGTAAAACGACAGAAGTTTGTGACGCTTTACTATGGAAGTATGAAAAATTTTATACAGATAAACTTCTTAGTTGGATTTAAATCCTAATGCAAACTCAGCGTTACTATCGTTCATGAATAGGGCACCTGATGTTAGAATTCATAAATAATTTAGGTACCTTTCTAGCAAATCTTATTACAAGTGCCTCGTCCTGTTCAGGGTGGTGGGAGGTGTTTTTTTTTAGTGAAGAGTATTTTATTGTATTACAAGAAATAATTCAGTACAAAAATCATGATGTAGTTAGCGCTTGATTTACTTCGTACAATCCCACCCCGTTTTGTTTTTGTTAACCATTACGAATCTTGTCGCTGCTTTTAAAGTCATTTAGATATATGTTCCGGTACTGAAAGTACGATGGTGGGCCGGAGATGAGTAAAAAGATAAGTAAACGAAAGCCACGTGAAAATGTCGCTTTCGGGGGAAACACTCTCCACCCTCTTTTTCAACGAAATACAATCACTCTAGTGTAGTAATTGTTTATTTCGGCGGTGCCGGAGCAACAGTTGAAGACAAATGCCAATACTAGAGGGTGACGTCATACCAGATTGTGCACCTTACCAACGTGATGCTGCTTTAACCTATTGACCACCCGATTCCAGTCCGCAATGCGATTGGTATCCAGTATCTCTGTTGTTATGATTTCTTTAGTTTCCGAGATAATGACAGCTCAAAAATCCCTGGTACAGGCTAAGATTATTGTTTCTTCAGTATATAGGCGCATGCCCTCCTTGGTTAGTGTATTTGACCACCGCTGATTTTTCTTCCTGACCAGGCGATCATTTCTTGCGTACTCGATGCACCGCTGAATATGAATGTGGGCGGGCACGCATCGGAGAGGAGTGTATGACGTCACCGCCTATACTCGGCATGTGTCTTCCACCGCTGCCCCGGCACCGCCGCAACAAACTATACTACGTTAATATGATCGTATTTGGTTGAAAATGAGGGTGGAGATTGTTTCCCTGGAAACGTCCCAAGAAAATCACATTTTTAGCGGCTGGAAGTGAAAGAGCAAATTCCCTGGAATTACGGGCCGGTGGTTTGTGGGCGCAGATCTGGCTCCGATAGCGTTCCAGAATTGTTCTACCGGGTTGAGATCAGGAGAAATTTGGTGACAAAAACATCAGCCTGAGTTCACTATCACACTCCTCAAAGCACTGTAGCAAGATTCTGGCCTTAAGTCATGCACTGTTATAAGACATAGCGAGTCACAGTACGTGTTTCAAGCAGCCGTTCGCTTTTTTTTTAAAAAAAAACTGCTTAACGTCTCTTTAACAGCGAGGTCTTTAGAGACGGGAAAGGATGGGGGGCAAGGAATGGGAAGGAATTCGGCCATGGCCTTTTGAAGGAAGCATCCCGGCATTTGCCTGGAGTGATTTGGGAAACCATGGAAAACCCAAATCTGGATGCCCGGAGAGGGATTCGAACCGCCGTCCTCCCGAATGCGAGGCCAGAACGCTAACAGTTACACCAGCACGCTCGGTCAGCCGTTCGCGTTGAAGACTGGGTATCGGGACGCGAACATAGACTTGGTGTACAAGAAACGATATTATCCTACTAGGTGACACGTTTACATTTATCCACCGTACAATTTCGCTGATCTCCCATTGTAATCGTAATTTACGATTTCGATTGGTCAACGTGGGAACACGTAGCTCCATGTTCAACAATGTTCGCTGAACGGCGTGCTCTCGAACACTTGTGCCTCTACCAACACTGTACTCTGCCATCAGATCTGAGGCAGATCGCCCGCTATACTTTTTTCATTGCAGTTAACGCTCAGTTCTTCCAGCGATGTACGAATGTTTTCATGCAAAAAAGGACTCCTGAAGGGTGTCAAAACATATGTGACAGTACACATAACTTTTTGAGGTTTGCGAATGTGTAGAAGTCTGAGGGGACGAAAACTGGTGAAAGGGAGATTACGGTGACAAACTGGAAAACACACAACCTGAACTGCAGTCGTGACAGTGCAAAATGTAGTGTAATGTTTGTGAGAAGGAAGGTACATCTTCACGCAGCGCTAAGATGTCCAAAATTATTTTTGGTTGTTTCTAACTGATAGTGAACAGAATCACGATTTTTTTTAAAAGTACACGGTTTGTAGTAAAAAAAGGAGAGAACAGATACGCAGTATCAATTCAATTATTATTAATTAAATCACTTACTGAAAACATTATTAGCACACTTGTGTTTTGGGTATTATAATAATAACAAGAGAGGTCTGACAAATTAGGTAGCATTAGTTAATTATATACGCAAAACGAGAAATTATTTTTCATTTAGTGAAGGTTAATAAAGGATTTAAAGTTCAGCTATAAGCGTGAGATGATCTTAAACTCTGCAGGTTTGAATGGTAATTAATTTTAATGTCTACTTTGACTTTAGTTATAATCTGGTAGGCCATTTAAATCCAGAGACGTAAGGCAGCGTACATAAACTACGTGGCTCTATTTTAACTTCCCTTGAACCCCCCTTCCCCAACGTCGCCTGATATGACTTTTGCCTCAAAGCCCCCTCCCCCCATTCCCCCGTGGGGCACGTAACTTTTCTCCCCTTTAATTTCAAAAAAAAAATTGTATTGTTTTCTGTTAACAGACTATCGTTAAATTTATTGCGTATCTAATGAACAATACTGATATTTACATTATGTACTTTTCTATAATTATAAATGTTGTGAATCAAATGTTGTCACTAGCTACTCCTGCAAGAGATCAAATATTGGGAAAAACCTCTTTCTCAGATAGAGCCAGGCATCCCTTTCTTTTTGAGGTGTTACTAAAAACATTCTCCTTTTCTCATTCATCATTATTCAACAGCATACTATACCTGACGTGTGAAAAAGTTAAGAAGAGCTGCATTTTTTGTTTTCTTTTGCTGCAGTTCTGTCACATTTCTCTCAGCCAGGTAATGATCCTTTGCTCTGAATAAAAGATTTCTATAACTCATTGGATACTGAAAAGTTTGAAAAACATTTTCTATAAGCCTCGTAAAGATTATTGTACAGCGCCACTTCATATCACACTTTTAACTTTAAATAACACTTCAGATAGCATATAATTAAAGTTGTACTGAAATTCACTGGACAGAATAAAATTATAATTATTTTATCAATGAACGATATGGTCAGACGCTAGCGATTTTAATCAAAAGAGCTTTATACCAAACTATCAAAACAATAAGAACTGTCACTGCGGGTGATATCTATAAGCGAATTTGAGTCTAGGAACGGTATGTCTAACGTTTTTCGGATGGTTATGGGAAGTGGTCCTATCCTTCAGGAAGTCGCTATGGAAGAGTAATACTTTACGTAGTAATCGCTTACGCTCGGGAACCGGGTGTGGCGTGCACTTATGTACAGGTACCTGTCTACTAAAGTAGATGCTCAGGTGAATCTGAGTGCAAAAACACTAGAAACCGAAGCACAAAACAACTAAATGTGATCTCAGTTGTGGAGACTGTTGTGGTCAGATTTCCACTGTAAACTTGTACGTTAAGTACAAGCGACTAAATTTGCTACACGAACCGTGAAGAGTAAATACAAAGACTTTGATTAAAACCGTACTGGCGTATGCAAGTAAGCAACAGGCTATACGCCAGGACAAACATCAAAGCACAACCACTCACTCGTAACCTCGGTGCGACGTCAAACAAGTGTGAATTTAGATACGTATATTTATAAACGTAAGAAATAAAATTTACACTTCTTTACACTGGGTTAGCATCTATATACCTGAAATACAGTAAAAATGGCTTGACATATCTAATATATTCAGTGGAATTAAAAAATTGAAGTAAATTGAGTAAAGTCTGTTATAATTTTGGTCCCAATTTTGTCTACTGATAAGCCCAGATCCTTGATTTAATTCTCAGTTCTTTTCATCAACAAATCTAAAATTATTTATCCTTCATCCTCAGACATTGATTCCATTGTTCTAATCATCTATAAACTTTTTTAAGACAACGTTTCCATGGATACAGAATCCATCCTTGCTAAACCAAAGTACTATTGTGTAAATTGTAAATACAAAAGCACTTAATTTCTTTCCTATGCTAACATCTCGTGATCCAATAAATCATTGGAGACGAACAATTTGAATGCAACAAAGGCAAGTGTTACTGTTCATTAGCGTCTCATGTAAACTTGAAATGGTTATTTCGGTTTGGGCTTGCAACCGTATAGAATAAAAGTTCGTTAAGAAATCAGATTTGTATTTACAGAAAAAAATGTTCTCACACTCTTCGGATTCTAATATTTCCGTGGTATTGCCATCTTACTGTACCAGTTAACTGTATTTAATGTCGTATTTTTAGGGAATACTGGAACTGTCTCGTGACATAGGTGATAAGACGCTTGCTTTCGAAAGTTCGGAGTCTGGTCCCAGGTTTAAATCCCAGTGGGACCAATTTTTTTTGAGAGTTCAGCAGTTCGGATTACACGTTAAATTATAGGTCCTTGAGAAAAAGAACTAGTCTTCTATCTCTGACACAATGGCTAAATGTGCTTTCTTTGGGAGGATCTAACCAACCTTCGGGTAGTGGACTAAGTTTTTATGGCTCAATGGCAGAAGACGGTGTTGTTTTTTTCGTGTGAAGGTTTTAGAGTTCGTCGACATCAAGGTAATCAGAATCGGGTGAAGTTGGTAGACAACGAATGGGATGAAATTAACCTCGAGTGATTTCGGTAAACCATGGAATATCGAAATAAGAATGGCCAGACCGGGGGTCGAATCCATGTTCTCTTGAATGTCTGGCTCGAGAGTTAACATTGCCATTATAGTAAGTACAAAAACGTTACTTATCGGATTTTATGGACTTGACAACACAAGTCAGCTGCTTGTTTTGGTAAGAGCTAAGAGATTCTGAAATGAGATTAGAAACTATCTATCGAATAATTAATGTCGGAAAAGGAAGGTAACAACATATTTGGTGAATTCTTTAGTTTCGGAAACTATTTTCGGAGTCTCGCGTTTAGGAATCCTCCGATCGTTTCAGAGAAATAAATTGGCTATTTGTTGGTTGAATCCTCCAGCAGGAAGCCTGGTTTTAGAGGCAGAATGGCCAGTTCCTCCTTGTGTTTTAGTGTGACCGTGAAGAGTGTTGTTTAGTGTGTTGATTATATGAAAGTGAAACCAGGTGCCGGTCCACGAAGGTAGGCTATCTTCTCCAAGATGTCTGTGACACCTCTACCTGATCGAATGTCGGTTGTTCTCTTCTGGTTTTTTCTAGTTAAACCTAGCATTGACCTTTCCATAGTTCGCTGTATCGTTCAGTTTTCCTTTCGTAAATTCGTTTAGTATCCAGATATCACAGCCGTAAGCTCCAGAAAAGCTCCCAACAGCTTTCCATCGCAACTTAATGCCACGGAAAATTTCTGGTCTTATATCTACTGTCATATTTACAAGCTGCCCAAGATAAATGTAACTCATTAACAATTTTTAATACCAAGTAGAGTGAAATAATTATTTTATCACTTTACTCGGTGACAATCGATGATTATTCTACTACAGTATTGTTTCCACAACTGTATTCTTTCAAGTAGTAATTACATATAACACATCATGAAGACAATACTTACCGATTCCATATAATCCAGTCAAATAAGGTGAAAAAAGGGGCAAACCTCGGAATGAAAGATAAGTTGAAAATTTGCAAAAACCTTTGTTTTGACCTTTTATATGTTGACTCAAAAGTCTCATAGAATCTCGTGTACACTAGTCAAGATATTCAAGTTCAAAGGTAACAAAAAATGTTTTTTTACAAATATATTTTGAGTTATTAGAAAAGTTGTAGAGCTTAAAATTCTCTACAGATTTCGTCATAGACAATATTTCATAGATTTAACCCTTCTTGAGATAGAGCGTGGAGAGTGGGGAGCGCTTAGTCGCATGGACGATAGTGCTACTTATGGTACATTAACTGTAGAATCCAATAGACTGTATGATTTATAAAGTTAATTATTTATTAATAATGTTGTAATTATGAAAACTGTAATTATTTACTAATTAATAAATTGTATTTATGTATTTTATATTATTTATGAATATCATACATTCATTTAATAATCTTAATAAGATATTTAAATGAACTGGTCTAAATGCATTTTGATTATATTTTTATCTCCCAATAGTTTACCGTGAATCTATTACGATTCAAGTTTCAAAGTAAAAAGAACTGTAGGGCTTTCAAGGTTTTACGAAGTGTTTTTGGATGAAACAATGATAGTGCCAATCAGCTAAGAAACTTTTTTATCGAATCGAAATGCTTATTAAGAAATTAAAAACTGTTTACATCGCTACAAAACAAACCAGAGGTGATGCTGATGTTCGAAACAGCCATTGAAGAATCTACACAACAAAAGACTGACTACATCATAGGAGAAGATATCGGTATACTAGTTCTTTTAATAGGACGTACTCAATCACATCGGCAAAGCGTTTTTTTTTTTTTTTTTTTTTTTTTTTTTTTTTTTTTTTTTTTTTTTTTTAAAATCGGTAAGGGTAATGTGGAAACACAAATATGTTTAACTAAAAGCTTTGAAAAATATCTTCGTTCTAAAAAACAAATTATTTTTGCACGCCTTTAGTGGATGTGACAACCTATGCACTTTTTTAAAAAGGAAAACTATCAATTATTGAAATATTCGAGAAACATTCCGATCTGGGTCAATCAGCTCACGTTTTTCAGCAAGACAACTGTCCTCTAGAAACATTGTTTGAAAATGAAGTACGTGTCTTTTTAGCAATGTATAATGCTCTAAAATCAGCATAGACGATTTTCGATATACACAATTTATCAAATCAGCTAGATTAAAAAAACCAGTCCAGTTATCTATCCACTCTTCCACCTACCAAGTGCAGCAACTCGACAACACATCAATCGTGTCTACTATCAGATCCAGCTTGGTTAGGGAATGATTTAGAACCCAAGGAATGACGGTGGATGTTGCAAAATGAAGTTGTAATTACAATGAAGGCTGTGGTTCTAATTGCGGATGCAGGAAGTAGAGTTGCAATGATCTTGAGTTTGTAGTCAGACTAATGGACAAGCATGCATCAACGGTTCGTAACAATCAGATGATTTGGATGAAGAAAAAATATGTACCTAAAATCCTTGAAGCTTTAGAACCAAATTTGATGGATGACGACGATGATGATAACGAATTAGAAATTCAAGTTGAACGACAAGAAGAGGAATACGACGACTAACATACTGAGCTTACTTGACATAAGCAATAACAACCACAAAATTCTCTATATATTAACTTGAATTGTAATAGATTTATGATAAACTGTCGGGAAATAAAAAAAAAAATAGTTAAAGTGCATTTAAGCTATTTCATTTAAATATCGTATTCTTAATATTAATTAAGTTAATATTTAACTAATATATGATTTATAAATAATATAATGTCCATAAATACAATTTATTAATCAGTAAATAATTACAGTTTATTCATAATAACAACGTTACTAATAAACAATTACGACTATAAATTGTACTGTCTATGGGATTTTACAGTTAACGTATCGTACAGTAGCGTTATTATCCATACGGCTAAGCGCTCCTCACTCTCCACGCTCTATCTCAAGAAGGGTTAAATCTATGAAATATTGTCTATGAAGAAATCTGTAGAGAATTTTACGCTCTTCAAATCTAATAACTCAAAATAACATTTAGAGTAAAGGAAACGAGAATTTGTAAAACACCGTTTTTTGTGACCTTTGACCTTGAATATCTTGACTAGCGTACACGAGGTTTTTTTTTTTTTTTTTTTTTTTTTTTTTTTTTTTTTTTTTTTTTTTTTTTTTTTTTGCATTTGGAAAAAACCATACAGCCAGCAAATAAGTACACGAGGTTCTATGAGACTTTTGAGTCAAATTATAAAATATCAAAACAAAGGTTTTTTCAAATTTTCAGCTTGTTATCTTTCATTCCTAGGTTTAATCCTTATTTGACTAGACTAATATGACTTATTCGACATGGCGACCCTTGCAGAATGAGATCAGGACACAGCGGTGTGTTACTGTATGTAATAATAATCAGATCTTGTGGAATTCGTACTACTTATTTATACTTCGCTGTCCTTGGTAGACGTTTTTCTTCTGCTTCTGACCAGGGAATGGCAGCAGATAACGAAGTATCTGCCAAGATGTACTAAATTACCAATGTCGGCATGATCTGAAAATGTGTATATTAGATCAAACAAATATATAATTACCGTACGTCAGTCGTTTTCTGAGCTGTGGAAACTGGTGGAAAATTATTGTATTATTATTTTCAGAACACCGATGAATATGATCTGGTGTAGGCAGTAGAAGAATGCAACGGGAACACTGTTGTTTGTGTACATAGTACATAATGACGGAGCACCGATAAAATGGTGTATTTTAATGTTGGCTAATGAAGTGTTTTTTTTTTTTTTTTTTTTTTTTTTTTTTTTTTTTTTTTTTTTTTTTTAAATGGCAATCGGCCTGTAGTCATTCAGCCAGCACTCAATGTATTTTATATATCCTAAATGTTAATGAATCTTTCCAACTTTTTTTATGCGAACGCTCAATTTGTAGGACAACACAGGACACAAACTTAACCTGAACACCCATGCCCGCGGCCGGACTCGAACCGGCGACCATCTAGCACTCTAGCCCCTACGCTAACGAGGCCAGCGCCAATGAAGTTATGAAGTGAAAACTGCGGCTCCTTTTTAGCAGGGAGTGGTTAGCAGCATGCGGACGTGTAAATCCTTCCCCGTTGACCTGAACTGGACTGTGCCGTGCTCGCGCCCCATTCGTCAACTCGCCGGCCCAGTCGACTCAGGTTCCAGCACGCCTCTCGGCAGGCAAGTGGGCCTCACGAAGACTTCTACTGCCAGCTACCCTAGAAGAAATTACTCCAAGATTTACTTCTTGAAGGGAAAACTTCTATAGTCACGCTGGGCGATGTTTGAAAGGGGGTAAATCTTCCCGTCTCCAACATGCTATGACGTGTTGCTTGTATGATATGCGCGTTGGACGCGTCACCAACATGCTAATGTTATCAGTATATCTGTAGCTATAAGTATGACGTCTTGCGCTTCGAAAGCAGTGAAAGTATAGATTATATTTGTATCTAATACTAGCCCGTACCCGCAATTTCGTACGCGTGGATTAGGATTTTTTTTTTTTCGCCAGAATTAAATATAGAAAGTTGCTAACGAAGGATTGGTCCCAAACAATATCGAGTAGGAATAATATGACAGGAAAGCTATCACTATATCATTGTACCGTCGAACCTGTCTCTTGAAGAGAATCAATTTCCAACATATTTCTGTCACCATTCGATAAGGTCTCAAAATTTCGTGACTACAACTGTTAATCATACTGGAAAAATATCCTGTGCCCTTCATACAGATTTCCTTATAAAATTCCATCACAACCATATAGTCATTTAGTCGTCAAAATATAACAAAAAGACAGAGACTTACTTCCGTATTTATAATAATATTACTGTGGTTCACACTCACACACTGACTGCGAACAACACCTGAGGGATCATTATAACGTAAAAAAGTGTACACCTACAACATTGCAAGGCTACCTACGATTTGTCTCGCATTGCACCCCTAACTTTCTAATATCTACAGTTTAACATTCAATCCGAATAACCTACGGCCCAGGCCTCACGGAGATTTGAACCGGAGACCACGACGTTCATAAGCAAGCGCTTTAACCATTAAACTGCCGGTCCACTATACGGAAACACGGTACGGAGACGACCATATCAAACGTGTCTGTCTATCACCGTATTTCGAAGTTATGAGACAACATGTGTTATTTATACAGATAATTTTTCAACCAAATGTAGACAGTACTTTTCCACTTGTTTCGAAGGATAAGTGTGCAAAGTTTCATCGAGATAGGATGAAAACTGTGGATTTGTATGAATAACAAACAAATCAACAAACAAACATACATTCATCTTTATATATAAAGATATGAAACTGATATATATTTGACACTGTTATTCGTACAAACAAAAAGTTTTTTTCCGATTATGATGCAACTTTGCGTACGTATACTTTACAAGGAATAGGAAAAAAAAAATGCTTATGTTTGATTTAACAAAGTCGACTACACCCGCTGACTCTAAGTAAAACCTTGTGGTTCTGTGCAAAAGTTGATACTATATTACGATGGGTGAATTCCGTATCCTATTTCCACCAATGATAAAAATAAAACCCCTCAAAAACTATTACTTTACGTCTGTTACTCATGAACGAATTCCATACGCATAAACCTCTTCAGCTCTAATTACTTCGACATATGAATCATTAAGCTGCAACAAAAAAAAAGCCCTGTCAGAAAATATGAATAAGCATAACTTCTTTTTTATTTACCGACCGTGGAGAACTAATGAACACCATTACAAGACTGTATATAATGTGGAAAAAATTGATTCCAGGGATCACTGAAAAAAGTGAAATTTTAAGTTTTTGAAATGGCGGAACTCCATAAGGAGAAACGGAGAAAAGCTGTTCTCCATTACATGCTCTAAAAAGGAAAAACGTACAAAATAACTGGACTGAATGAAATCTCATTAATCGTGGCTTCGGTTTTGACGTGGCAAACGTGGGTCCACAACTATTTGAAACACAAAATTTTACGCCACAGTGTAGCTTTAATATTAACTGCCCTTTTGAATTTATTCACTAATAAATTGCAATAAAAGTAATTTTAGAATTACGTAATTGAGAATTACGTACTCACTAGATGTTTATTTTGTTTGAGAAGAGTAAATGAAGAGTAAATGAGGCTCGGAGCGTACAAACTCGCGTCGGCAGAGCATATTGCTGCTAGATGTGTAAACATTTGTGATCTAATGTTTTCCACTGGGGGAAGATTTTCACCAAGGTCAAGAATTATTGGAGTCACAATTGGCGGTACAACAAAGATGTCCACGGTCCCGGAATTATCGAAGCGACGGAAATTCGTTAATAGGTGTATGATATTTTTGTTTTTTGTTTCTGTCTTGATTTCGAGGTCATTAGAGGCAAAACAGGACTAGAGGCAAGGAACGGGAAGGAAATGGCTCACGGAATTTTTGATGGAAACATCCTGGTTTTCTCCTGAAATAATTTGTGAAAAAAATGAAAAACCACAATCTGGATGGCTGGACGGGGATGTGAACCCGGTTCCCCGCATGCGAGGGCAGGGTGTTATTGCTCACTAACCAAAAGGAAAAAAAATAACTATGTGAAACTATCTGCCACATAAAGGACTGCTGTAATTGTTGTGGTTTATCATAGCTTGAATCTGAAGTTGGTAAAAGTCAGGTTTACAGGTGCCCACCACAAAGGCCGAGATGATTGAGACGCCGGTACCTGGCGCTTGAAACGGGGTTAGTTGGCTCTAATCGCGATGGTTTATGGAATTTCCATACACGACTATCATCCACGGAACAGTACTGTTTCGTGAATGGCAATGTTCGAACCTGGCACCCTGGAGGATACTGGTTCGATTTGTGGTCCCACAATTAATATCAAGGTTTTCTATTATTTTAAGAAGTAACTTTAGAAGAACATCATTCGTTCATACAGGCCAAGCGCTGTTTTTTCCTATTGCTTAGCCAACATCATCTTACAGTTACAAAGACCACGGCGCAGACCATCTTTGAAACCCTGCTGAACAAAAGCAATGGAAGTAGCATTTAGCAAAGTCGGATGGATTTAATTACTGGAGACAATGTAGTAGTTATTTTTAAATCGAATTAAATGTTGCAGATATTTTGAATAATATGTTAGTATGAGAGAAATAATGTTGTACTACTACAGGTAAGTTCCTGTTGCCACTGTAAATGTTGGGCCCTAAAATATATGCAATTGTGATTTTTACTTGTTTTAATATTTAACAAAAAAATAAAAAAGATTACCTGATTAATTATTTCAATTGTTATGAAAATATGTAAAAAATAAAAAGGAATTTCTACGGTGAAAGAAGCTCTGTGTGTCGTGGTTTATGTTATAGAGCAAGAAGTGTGAATATTAGCTTTCCTAGACTGAGAGCATGAAGAAAATCGAATTAATAAGATTTGATTTCCCAAGATTTATTCAAACTCCAAGAATTTGGTGATGAACAAACAAGAACTGTATTTCCCGTAAGAAAAGACAAACATATTTGTCTTTTTTTTATTATTGAAATCCATATTGTTCCGTTTATGTTTAAAATGTTATAAAAGGGAATGTTAATGAAGATTAATAAATTTACGGGTGGTTAAGAATATCGTCTTTCCCTTTGTTAGTGCTTTATTTCCCGTACGGGTTTCTTTCAGCTCTGCAGCTGTTTCCCCGCAGGAGTCACGAAGGTAGAGTTTCGCATTCCCGATTGACCTTTGGCAATAAAGAATGGAAGTGATGAGGTCGGGCCGCTCTTTACCTTCGCGCGGAGTTCCTCCATGAGTACTGATTAGACAGCAGGCTGAATGGGTCTAGGGGTCCGTTCCGGGCATTCAGCTTCCATAAAAATCGAGGGCTGAACCCCAGTCATCCGGGCCACCCCTTGAAAGTGTTTAAAGAAGATGAAATGTCATTTTATTTAATCGTATGTGTGGTTTCTTTTCAGTTTTGGTGTTATAGAAAGTTGATTTTAAATCGACTCGGATACATCTTTGAAGGATCCAGTGTTGAAAAAGAGAGCACTGAAAGTGAATCGTATGTGTTACTGTGAGTGAGACGTGCTAACTGCTAAATATACTAGATAGGAAACAAATCAGAAGAGTTAGAAGATAAAATATAATCCAGCGTGCTTCTTTTTCTTGCGCCGGAATATTTTATTTTATCGTGACTAATACGCAAATACCCACTGCAGCCGTTTTCACTCTCTTAACCAGTCTTTCGTCAACATATTAAACAATCGGCTATTTTCTCTGCATCAGTTTCGCCAAGTGTGTGCGTGGCTCAGTTGGCTAGCTCAATCCAATGACTCGAGCTGAAGTTGAATCCACTTTGTCGATCGCCCCCGGACGCTGAGAATCGACCAACTGCAGGTCGTAATTACTGCAGAGAAAGCCAATCCGGCGTAGAAGTAGCAGCTAGCTTGCTGCCCTGGAGGGGAAGCTTTATGGAGAGGCAACACAGGTCCTGGCCGACTGCCCGGATATAAATCGCGCCCGCCGGGGATCGAATATTGGCCCCACCGCGCGGCCGCCGCGACCGCAGAACGCACACGCAGTGCGCACTGTAGCGGTCACTGCGGTCGCGCCAGTTTCTTATGCAGCCGCCCGCCCGCTGCATTAAATTTCCGATAACAGGCGCTGTTTGTTAGCGCGTCAGCAGTTTGCACGGTCAGGCCGTTTGGGAGTTGAGGTTTCCCTGCGATTGCCTGCGCCACACCCCAGATACCACGATGCAACATTACTGTATTATTTAAGAGAACCGATCAAAAATAAACGAGACTTCACAAAAAAACACAGGTTAGCTCAACGCTCTTTAAGGTTAGTACCCGGGTGATCGGCGTCTTTCTATTTCGGTTTAATATGCAAGATTTCATCCAAACCTTTAGAGACGTTTGAGAGAAATTAAGTTCACCTATATATGTACAAGAGTTGCTCGTATAAATAGTATTAGATAGGTTAGATATATAGACTTTATATATTCACTATACTTCATAAATACCTACATAAGAACTGATTTCGGTATAATATCGAATTCATGAATGCACATATGTCAACAATTTATTTTAAATAATCACCTACATAATATACGTACATTGCATGCTTTTCAAGGATGATCACTTACGTTATTAATTTTTTAGACGAGTTTTGGATGCGAGAATTTTGATTAAAGTTAAACGTGTTTCTGAAGGCTTCCTAGGAATTCTGAAGTGCACAGTTTCTTGCTCTAAACAAAAAGAGACTACCATCAGTGGGCTTACTGGTATCTGAAACTTGTACGAGACGGCATTAGATCCGTTTACGAGATACAAAATACAAGTGTTTCTTTTTGTGTGTGTAAAATCGCATTTTTATCAGGGAAGACTAGTGTTGTAAAAAAAAACGTTTTTTTTTTCCTGGCTTGAAAACAAACATGAAAAAAAAACTTTGAAAAAAACATGTTTTTTTTCTGGAACACGTTTTTTTTCACAACTACTAAATCTCAAATTTGTAAGGCAGTTATCGTTTAAAATGACTGTTTTAGTGTTTATTCTAAGTACTTATCTTAGTTTAAAATCTACTTTATTTTTCTGGTTCAGTAGGAAAAAAAATTACGAAAATATTGGCAAAATTGACTGAAATTTTCTTTATGAACGGGGATTTCCCGAAGAGACTAGGTTGCGCGAGAAGGAATCCCCCTTCCCCATTGTTTGGATTGATACTTGCTATTTGAAATAGTGCTGCCAGCTCTACAAAATTACCTAAAGATCTTTTAAAAAAAATAGGAATTTAAAATTTATCCACGGTTTTTTGCCTCTTTTTATTACTTATTGTGCTTTCTTTATATTCGTATACTTGTTAACTCTCAGAGTATAGTGTATAGTGGTACTTACTCATTAAATTGTCAGTAAGGGAGCGTGCATAAACCACATAGCTACATTTTGGCCTCCTGTGAACCATCCCTCTTCCCCCACGTAGCCCTACGTGACTTTTGCCTCCCCCCCCTCCCCCCCGCTCACGTAGCACGTAGCTTTCTTCCATTTTGGTTCCAGATGACATTTTTTTACTGTTTTCTCTTGTCAAACTATTATAAATTACATACGGATATAATTAACTGAGGGAAATAAATACTCGCATGCTGTTGTGAGTTCGGTTCCTCATTTTAACTGTGAAAAATGTTACGAAAGGAAAGTTACGTGGTCTGGCTCGGAACCCTCCCCCCCTCTCCCCACGTAGCCCAGCGTAGCCTTCCAGCTAACCCCTCCTCCCTCTGGACCAACCCACGTAGTTTGTGCACGGTCCCTAATTATGAATCGTTTCCTTGCAACCGTTGGTGTAAACAAACGATTGAAAAGAAGTAAAGCTCCTATTTTGTTTGATAATAGATTTTAATTCAAACTTAAAAGACCGTAATACAGAACTATCGGCGCAGTCTTTATGCACAGTGTGTACTTTGCTCACAATTTAAAATTGCAATCTCAAAATCTTTTGCGTACAATACAAGAACAACCAGTAAAAGAAAATTTAACTATTTCTGAAGTTATGGATCTAGAGGAGACAGAAGAAGAGACAGAAAATTCCGACACCGATCGAACTAGTGTTGGTAGTGCTGATACTAGTGAATATGGTACTGACATAGAGGATGAATAAAATTATGTTACCTATATAGATACACTTATGAATCATTATGTGAGACATTATATGATTCAGTAAGACTTAAAACACACTTGTAAAATGGAAGTTCGTTAAATAAAACTATAATTTATCAAATATATTGTTTTTGAAATTTTTTTTTAGAAAAAATTTACAAAAATTTTTTAAAAAAAAAACACGGGTGCTAAGTTTTTTTTCATGTTTTTTTTCACAAAGCTGAAAAAAAACATTTTTTCAGTTTGCAACACTAGGGAAGACACATATTTAGATAAACTTCAAAAGCGGAACGTTATCTACACATGAAATTTCACCTAAATCATTAGGGGCGTTTCTAAGATGCCATATATATGTAGGCCTATATATCTGTATATACAACATTGCTTGTTTAAAGATATAAGATTAAATCCTCGAATCTACTGTCGTTTGTTTGCTCATGATGAATGTGCAGTAAGATGTGAGATAATAACCACAGAACTAATGAATATGAAATAATTTGCATTAATAAACGCTAATCTTGGTCACTGTGTAGCCGTCGTGCTCCTAGCCTTCGATTCCGAGCTAACAAGGGCCAGAGGTTATGCGCATCTATTTAATAATAGTTCTATTTACTTTAACGTCAATATAAAGTATATATATCGTTTACATGAATATATTAATTATTAGTGGCTTTTATTTATTTATATTCGTTTGATGAAGGCGTTTTCGTTAAATTCTTTGCCCAAATATATGTAAGAAAAATGTTTTGTTTTTCGATGAGCAATTTTAATGGAAGTTTTGATTAGATTGTTATTCAGCCTGGGTCAGAATTACAACAGGCATTTGACGCTACAACAGAGGATATGAGTAAACCTTTAAAAAATAATTTAAATTGCGTTCGTGAGCACTAAGTTACTGAACTCATTCGTCTGAATGACTTTAGTTCCATATTGATCGCAATTAAAACTACCATTATGTGGTATAACATAAGTTTTTAAGATTTATTTTTAATGTCCTTTGCTATCACTGATGCCATATTACTATTTCAGTCACGTGTCATCTTTTCAAATATCGATCTTAATCACGGATAGCAAAAAAGAAAGGTGTAAGAACCCGTGAAGATTCAGGGTCAAGTTTATATCGCGATGCGCGGTGACACTAATATGCGTTACATTGAATGTTTTAATTCACGTATGATTAAAACTTTGATTTTCCAGAGGCAATATTAGTGCAGTTTGAGGTGAGGTTGAAATGCAACCTGGACGTGGATGACAACAGAAACTTTTTGCTACAATGCAAGAAACGAGGACTTTCACTGAGCGTTGTTTTATAACAACTCTGTTCAGTTAAGCAGCTGCAAAGAAATGACTTGCCAGCACCCTTTGTGCAACCCATCATTTTTTTTTTCGGCATTTGAGGCCCGTTGTAAATTCATAGGATGGAGCCCTTCTCTCAAGCCGGACGGGGCGACTTTTTTTAGTTCTAGTAGTGCCCCAGGCGGCGACATTGGGCGGATCTTGGGCCAGGGGATCGCTCCTACCGGTCATCGTGGGCCCCTTCCGGCTGAGGATACGTGCAATTTTGCCCGTCCTGTCACCCTATTGTTGCGCCACTGTTTGAGGCTAGTGTATGTAAAGTAATATATTGATACACGAGCTGTACAGCTATAACATAAGAGTTCAGATAATTGAATAGGGTAACCTGTAAGCAAGATTATAATATGTTGAATATCGCTGACCGTTGCAAAGAGAATCGTTGTCATAGCGAAAAGTAAGTAGAGTTGAGTTGAGCCTGAGGACTGAATAATATATTAATTTAATTCGTAAACAAAAACAACAGGAGAATACAATAGTGTAAAAACCTGATGCGAGTTATTTAATATGGAGGAGATTGTTTTCAAGACAACGACTTATTTTTGGTTGTAATCCAAAATGTAAAACTGTCTATCAAATTAGAAAGATTAACCTCTCACAACGTTTATTTGTCAATTGTGCAATGCGTAAATATTAAGTCTATACAACAAGAAGATGTTAAACCATGAAAACGTTTTCTTGGATTTCCTGCCACAGTTACGCAATGTTACATTTTTTCAGTCTTAAGTGCACCAGTCGCGTAAGCTCTTCGGAGAAAGTTGTACACTTGCTTCCAATCTCACTCACGTAAATCGCCACAAAACCAGCATCAAGTCGTAGACAACGTTGCAAACTCGAGATCGTACTTACAAGGACACACAAATAATTTTTCGTTGGATTGGTGAAGCAACTAGAATAAGGTGTACAGAAAATCATTAAAAAGCGGTAAAATTGATCGAAAATCACTTCAAGAAGAGTACGAAGAATCTTGAATTCAAGTAATAAATCTACGGGGAATGAATTTTCTCGGTATCTTTTGGAGCCTCAGTTTTGTTTCGTATTCTCACATTTAATGAATCATGGGTACTCGCTATACTTCTGGAATGAAAGGGTCTAATGTGGAATGGTGTGCGAAAAGGTAACTTACTCGGGCGAAGTCATAAATCCTTTTGTTTGCTGGTAATAATAAATTTGTTGTGTATGTCGATTTTCTATTTCAACGACGAACTATCTCGACTATTTGGCACGGTTAGAATAATTAACAACTAGGGCTGGGAGTGTACAAGGCGTAAATTAGTGATGTGTTTTGGATAGATACTGGTGGTGGAGTTAAGAAAGGTGCATGAAAACAAAAAAGATTACCATAACCATAAGCTAGCAGCTGATTTCAGGCATGAGGGGGTTGGGAAATTTTCTTTCGTAGGTAAGGGAGTCAGGGATTGGAATAAATTACTAACGAAAGTGATGAATAATTAAACCCAAAGCAGCGAAAGATTTTAAAATTAAAATTCGTAGAGGGCAAAAGCAGGCAGATACAAAAAGAGAAAATATGGGTATGTAGGGAAATTACCAGCGGAGCGCGCGTTCCATCTCAATTAAATCCTCTTCACCTCTGTCTTCACTCGCATAATTCTTTCGTTTCTTCTGAGCATTTTCCTCCAAAGTCTTTCTCCATTTTCTTTGCTGGCGTCTAAAAATCTTTGGATTCATTTTCTTTACATGTACTACACAACTTTGTTACAAATTAAAAATCTAAACAGCAAGTACTGAGAAGAACTGTAACCGGAATGTTCCCTACTATTTAATCTTTTAGAATCAAACAAACTGCTATTTTTATTTAATTAATAATTATAAAATGTAAGTCTGTCACGGGAAACTATAATTATCCGCTGCTTTCATTACTCTAATCTAATTTTAATGTCCTTTAGTATTCACTTTGTTTTGGGTTTCCTTGGGTACTACTTTTAATTTCATAATTATCATTGTTGGCAAAGGTATTTAATATTACAAGGTTGTAACAGCCCTAATACCTGTATTTTGAATAGTATTGGACTGTGTGAAATATTTGTAGTGAGCCAAAGTTTGCTTGAAAGTGATTTGATATGTTTATTTGTAAATTCTTGTAAATAAGTGTATATAGACTTTGTTTTAGGTAAGAAAATTATTTAAAGACCATTTAATGTGTTTAAGAACCGAATAATGCAAGAGAATTTATTAAAAGTTTGTAATTACTTGTATTAATGTAAGTTACGATGTCTACAGGACAATTTTCCACCATTTGAAAGGATTTCTGTAAATAATTTTGTATTTAAGTATCTCTAGTTACCATTTCTAATCATTTTGTAATGTTATTAATTAATTTTTGTATCAATTCCGATTGTTTTTTAATATGTTTGATTGTTTGAGTGATTGTTAATGATCGAGAAATATCGGGCGGATGCCTTTGAAGAATTCTCGTAATTTCGATAGACTCTATATAAACAGATCACCTGGACAGAGAGTTTTAGTTTGCATTAAGTATTATTTCAGTGTTACAGAGACATTCATGCAAGTTTTCATTCAGTATTGCATCTTTGGATTGTAACAACTATGCTTGTGAATGTCGCAGACTTGTTTTGATTTGTTCAAAATAAACGAACATCTTCACATAACCTTGTTTTTTGGTGGACTTTTAATTAATGCAGTAATTAAACCACCCAAAGAACCTTAACATGGCGACCGTGACATGACGAGAAGTTCTTAAACATCTGTGGGATGTTTATCTTCTAAAAGAATCTGCAGAAAATTTCGACGGATTATCGGCGATAAACCTGAGAGGAAATTTCGACCGGCGACGACACGGATTTGACGGCCTAAGGCGGAGATTTTTCATCGGCAATTGGCTGTAATCTTCCGACGACGAGTGGATTTCCTTCAGCCTCAAAATCGTCTCCTACAGTGAATTGTGAAAAGTGTGGTTAAGTGTTTGAAGTCAGTTGTGGTGCTTAATGATCAAATAAGTGCTTCTAAGTGAAATTTAATGTGATACGAAAGTGAGGAATAACTGTAAGTACGGCATTGAATATTCAAGTGATTTCTTTTGCATGTTATCGTGTGGCAGTTTGGAAAGATTTTAATTTTCCTTAATATTGTTTTGTATATTGATTTTGCTAATTACTAAAAATGGCTGATAATCAGAACCTGCAAGCTTTTCTAGAGTCATTTGTAACCAATTTTAATGCAAAATTTTCTGAACTTGATGGTAAACTTGATAGTAAGTTTTCTGAATTTAGAAATGAGTTAAAAAGTGATACTGACAGTAAGTTTTCCGAAATTGATGACAAATTTGATAGCAAATTTTCTGAAATTAATTCTCAGTTTGCAGAAATCAATGGTAAATTCGATAACAAATTTTCTGAATTTAAAACTGAGTTAAATCTTGACAGCAAATTTTCTGAATTTAAAACTGAGTTAAATCTTGACAGCAAATTTTCTGAATTTAAAACTGAGTTGAATCTTGACAAAAAATTTCTGAAATTAAGTCTCAGTTTTCCGAAATTGATGGCAAATTTGATAATAAGTTTTCCAAATTCGATAGCAAATTTTCTGAAATTAATTCTCAGTTTGCTGTAATCAATGATCAGTTTTCTCAACTGCAACAAAACAATGACAAAACATTCTTGATTTGACTAAATGTTTTGATGTTAAAATCGCAGAGCAATTTCAGGGTTTTAGCTCTCAATTCAAGGAAGATATTAACAATTTAGATTCTAAATTGGGGAAGGTAGTAACAGAATGTCAGGAGAAATTTGAGAAAGTTACAAAATTTTGTGAACAGAATAAGGCTGAATGTGAAAATTTGATTTATAAAGAGGTGAAGGAAGTCAGTGAAAATTGTGATAAGATGAGGGAGGAATATGTCACTTTATTCCAAGCCAATGATAGTAAAGCTGCTCAAAGGGTCAATGAGTTGAGACAGGAAGTGGTTGGTATAGGGAAAAATGTTAATGCATTGGCAAATCATCAGGAACAACTTACCCAGGGATTGGAGACAACCCAATCTAACGTTAATCAGTTAGAGAAAAGGGTTACTGGGTTGCAGATTCAGTTAAGTCAGGTTCCCTTAACAGGTAATCCAAATTTCAGTGTCGATGTAAAAGAAGAATTTGAATTCTATGATGATAGTGGGAGGCTTCACCCTATTGAATTTATAGATAATTTTGAAAATCAGACTATTTTAATTTGTTACCCGATAGTAAGAAAATTGCACTTGTGGGTAAACATCTAAAGTCTTATGCTAGGGCATGGGGTGATAGACAAGCTAGGGAAGTGACTGACTACAAGCTGTTTAAAGAAAACTTTTTGAAACATTTTTGGTCGACAAGCAGGCAGATTCAAGAAAAGAGAGAGTTGATGACTGGAAGGCCCTATAAACCTGGTCGGGAAACTCAACATGATTTTTTTCATAAATGTTGGATCCGTTGTAAGTACTAGACCATCCTTATGGAGAGGAGGAATTATTGATTTGATAGGAGCTAGGCTACCTCAGCAAACAAGAAATTTAATTGCCACTTTGGATGTAGTAAATGTGGATAGAGTTTCTGAATTGTTGAGACGCTTGGATGCCCAGGAGTCATTCAATGAACAACATTACCACCATCAACACCATAGGAGGGGCAGCAGGAGTCCCCCTAGAAGGGGTAATGGGTCAAGGGATGGTAGATCAGGGGATGGGATCGTGATAATTACGCAAGGAGGAAATAATGGGGAGTGAGAGAACAGAACCCTCAATCTGAAAGGGAAAGGCAGCATGGGGGGCAGGCAAACTAAAGACCACCCCTGTTATGGGCCCCGCAGTGGTGGACAAGAAGGTGGGTCCAGGTACCAACTGCTATAGAGTTAATACCATTTTTATGAATAATCCCCGAGAAGATTTATTGGAAGAGGTGGAGGATAAGAATGAAGTTTTAGATAAAGTTCCCATAGTGCAAATTAATGCTTTTAATAAACAAATAGATGCTCTTATTGACACTGGGTCACAGGTTTCTTGCCTTGCTGAGGGATTATTTAATGAAATTGAAAGCACCAATCAAATTGAAGTGTTACCCGTTAGTAGTATGACAGTTATTACTGCTACTGGTTCTCGTAGTAAGAGAATTAAGCAGGAAATGTTGATGGAAGGTTGTATGGGGACTGTAAATGTAGAAATACCCATGTATGTAGTCCCTAAGTTGAATGTAAATTGCATTTTAGGCATGGATTGGCTTACAAAAGTAAAGGCTTTGGTAGACTGTGGAGAAGGTAACTTACGGATTAAATTAGACAGTGGGGAATACTGGGTTGATTTTGAGAAGACTGTTTGGAAAGGCATACAAGAAGTAGATCATGTGAGAGTTAAATATAAGGATGCTGGTGTAGCTAGAGTTTGTGACAAACTATTACCGCAGATTTGTGTAAATGTGTTAAGGCAGAGTAGTGAGATTAATAGTCTGATTGAAGGTCAGGAGATAAGCGAAGGAAACGTTATTAATTACCCAAACAGTATGAAACTATTACCGTCAGACCAACAAGAAACGCTGAAATGTCTAATTGAAGAATATAGGGACGTATTTTCTGACAAACCAGGTCTGATAAAAAATTATGAGTGCAAGCTTACTGTAAAGTCTGAAGAGCCTTTCTTTATTAAGCCATATCCAATCCCTTTGACCAAAAGAGATGAAGTGAATAAGGAGATAAATCGAATGCTAGAGTGGGGGGTAATAGAGAGGTCAAGGAGTCCTTACAATAATCCCTTGGTTGTGGTAATAAAACCGGACAATTCTGTGCGACTAGTGCTGGATGCTCGCACATTAAACAAGCATTTAGTAACAGAACGGGATCATCCTCCACCTATCAGTGAGTTGTTGCACAGGTTTAAAGGTAAAAGATATATTTCGTCTATCGATTTGACTGCGTCCTATTGGCAAGTCCCGCTTTCAGAAGAATCCCGGAAATACACTGCCTTTCTATTTGATGGCCGTTGTTATAATTTTCGAGTGTTACCATTTGGGTTAAATATTTCTGTGGCTACCTTTATTCGTGCTTTGGATAGTGTGTTAGGAAAGGAATTGCTTGAACAAGTAGAGATATACGTAGACGATATTCTTATAATGTCAGAAACACTTGAGGAACATTGGGTGCTACTTAGAAAAGTTTTAGAAGCATTGAGAAAGGGGGGTATGACGATTAAGTTAAAGAAATGTACATTTTTGCAAAAAGAGGTTGAATTTTTGGGCCATCGTATTACACCACAGGGGATCTTGCCTAGTAATGATAAAATAAATGCCATTAAGAATTTTCCCCGACCTAGAGATAAGAAACAACTACAGAGTTTCTTTGGATTGTGTGAATACTATAGGAGATTTCTTCAGGGACAAGCTTTAAATAGTCCAGCCTTAAGAGATTTGGTTAAAAAAAGTGTCAGGTGGGTGTGGTCCTCAGAATGTGAAAGAGATTTTCAAAAAATCAAAGATGACTTATGTAATTCCAATATCCTCTATTATCCAGATTGGGATCTAGATTTTTGCCTTGCCGCAGATAGTTCTGACTATGGTTTAGGAGTTCATGTCTTCCAGGAAGTGGAAATCAATGGAGAACCGGATTTTAGGACTATTGCCTTTGCCAGTAGAAAACTACAACCAGCTGAAACTAGATACACAATTACTGAACGGGAGGCCTTATCTATTTTGTGGGGTTTGACTAAGTTTAGGTACCTACTGTTAGGTAGAAAAATTATTGTATATACAGACCATAAGGCTCTTTCATTTTTGTTAGAATGTAAGTTAGTCCACAGTCGGTTAACCCGTTGGGCATTGGTTCTGCAGGAATATAATTTAGAGATTCGGTATAGACCTGCTAGTAAAAATCAAGTTGCAGATGCTTTGTCACGTCTACCGTTAGGTCTAGATTCTGAAAAGCGATGTCTAGGACCACAGACTGAGGTTAGAATTGCTTATCTAAAAGGAGTACCGTATGAAACTGAGGTTAAGTGTTCCTTGCGACAAATCAAAGACGAACAGGACAAAGATGTAGCTATAGTAGAAGTAAAAACTAATCTTGATAGCCCAGAACACAGAGATAAGCTTCAGAAATATTATACTTTGCATGGGGAAGTATTGTTTAGAAGGACTAGTGAAGATGAGGATGATTGGAAGTTATGGCTTCCAGAAAGTTTGGTTGAAAAAATTGTTTGGCATCACCACTATAGTTATGGGCATTATGGGCCATCCAAGTGTTACCGAGTGTTAAGGGAAGATACATATTTCTATAATATGAGAAGGAAGATTTCGAAGCTATTAAAATCTTGTCAAGTGTGTCAAAGATCTAAAATAGATAGTGTTAAACGAGTGGGGAAAATGCAAAATATCATCCCAAGTAGTGTATTGGAATTAGTTTCTGCTGATGTTCTTGGCCCGCTACCCATGTCTCGGGGAGGGGTGACCCAAGTTTTAGTTTTATTTGATGTTTTTTCCAAATTCGTTAAACTTTACCCTGTAAAGAAGTCTACGGCTAAAATTTTGGTCAGAAAGGTGATTGATGAATATTGTCAGAAGGTAGGTAAACCTAAGAGGGTGCTTTCGGACAATGCCCCGCAATTCACTAGTAAAGTGTGGACAGAAAAACTTGAACAAGAAGGAATAGAGGTTATACATACTTCTGCTTATCATCCAGCAGGAAATCCCGTAGAACGCCTAATGAGGGAAATTGGACGTTGGTTTAGGACATATTGTACAGACCAACACAGTAAGTGGGCATGTGAAGTAGAAAATTTTGAAAATGTAATTAACTCTATACCTAGTGATACAACTGAAATACCACCCATTGAGCTGATGTTTAAGAAACCGGCTAACAGATTAATTCGAGAATGTGTTAGTTTTCCAAATAGAAAGAATTTCAACTATGAGGAAAAGGTAGCTTTAGCTCTTAAAAATTTAAAGGAAAAGGCAACAAGGAGAAAGAAAAGGCATGATGAAGGTCAGAAGTGTATAGAATATAAAGTGGGTGATTTGGTGTTAGTTGAAGTTCATAGTAAGTCGTCAGCTTTGCGACAAGAGACTCGTAAGTTTAACCGTTTGTTTGAAGGCCCTTTCAGGATAGAGTCTATACCAAGGAAAAACTCTTATGAGCTAATTGACCCTGAGAGTGGTAAATGTAAGGGTGTGTATAATGTTGAAGCCCTAAAACCCTTTTATGAATAAGTGATCACTTATGAAATGTGCCACTATATGTGTAAATGTCTAATTTGTAAATAAGTATGTCAATTGATGCATGTAAATAGTTTGTGTGAGTACTTAAGCTCAGATGCAGATGTAAGCATTTCAATGTATAAAGCAATTTGTGACAGTTTTGTGTAGAGACTTTTGGTGTTTCATGATGATGTTGTGACTTTCTACATTTTGGTGACAAATTATCAGCTGTAAAATGTAAACAGACTGGTGTAATTAACAAGCAGACATCAAGTGTGTAATTTGGAGTGAAAATAATTGTAACTTAAGGTGATGGCATTGAACGTTTGTTGTGTAAAAACAGTAAATGATAAAATGATTGGACCTGAGAAAAGACAATTATTGTAAACAAAATCAGTGTCATGGACTATGTGCAGATGTTGTATGAAGAATTGTATTTGTTCATTGTAAAAGTCATTATGGTTGATTGATTGTAATCTGTTCGTGTCTGCATTATGTGTACATTCAACCTGCTTAGATTCGTGACGGATTCAATCAATTTTATCTGTGTAAAATTAAGTGAATCCTGGGGAGGGGTTGTAACAGCCCTAATACCTGAATTTTGAATAGTATTGACTGTGTGAAATATTTGTAGTGAGCCAAAGTTTGCTTGAAAGTGATTTGATATGTTTATTTTGTAAATTCTTGTAAATAAGTGTATATAGACTTTGTTTTAGGTAAGAAAATTATTTAAAGACCATATTAATGTGTTTAAGAACCGAATAATGCAAGAGAATTTATTAAAAGTTTGTAATTACTTGTATTAATGTAAGTTACGATGTCTACAGGACAATTTTCCACCATTTGAAGGATTTCTGTAAATAATTTTGTATTTAAGTATCTCTAGTTACCATTTCTAATCATTTTGTAATGTTATTAATTAATTTTGTATCAATTCCGATTGTTTTTAATATGTTGATTGTTTGAGTGATTGTTAATGATCGAGAAATATCGGCGGATGCCTTTGAAGAATTCTCGTAATTTCGATAGACTCTATATAACAGATCACCTGGACAGAGAGTTTTAGTTTGCATTAAGTATTATTTCAGTGTTACAGAGACATTCATGCAGTTTTCATTCAGTATTGCATCTTTGGATTGTAACAACTATGCTTGTGAATGTCGCAGACTTGTTTTGATTTGTTCAAAATAAACGAACATCTTCACATAACCTTGTTTTTTTGGTGGACTTTTAATTAATGCAGTAATTAAACCACCAAAGAACCTTAACAAGGTGTTTCAAATTAAATTCAGCAAGAATCTCGATGATATTGGGAGTACAGGAAAAACTGTCACAATATGAAATTTATTTAGTATCACTGGCAGTTACGAATATGATCGAATTTATCGTTAATGTTAATTGAAGAAGGCAAACTTACAAAGCAACGCTCGGAGGTACAATTAGCCTTCATGACCAAGCAAAAAATTATAATTTACTTTGGAATCAAGCTCAAAATTAATATACACTATAGAATGATACTTGGAAGCAATGTTCAATACAAGTTATCATGTCCTCGATATGGTTATCTTAATATTGTGACTTTACATTGAAATAAAAAAGGGCGCCACGAATGAACAATAGGCCATTCGAAAATAACTTAAATAGTTCTAGTTGGATTTTTATCTACAAAGTTAGAACATACATCTCTCTGCTCAAAGACGTTGAAGGGTTCCTGTCAGTTTCTTGGGATACATCATCAGATGCCTTGGTTGTAACACTTTACCATACTAGTTCTGCGTCTGAAATCTGCGATGGTCGAATATGCCTCACGGTACATAAGACCTATCTCTCAAGGTCGCTACAGTCACACTGCAGCATTTAGATCAGAATGCCAGTTGGCAGTGTCAAACATCCAGAAGTCAGACCTCAGCAGAAGTCAACCATCGGAGTCCGCGACAAAATGAATTTGCAGCGTCTGCCATGACGCATATAAATTCTGCCACCACCTTTCCCGTCTCGAGGATACATGTTTAACAGAAAATTCCGAGAATTTAACTTATATGCTCACTGGGATTGGGTTGTAAGTTGGCCACCTGACGTCACGTGATATCGTATATATTTTATTCGTCCTCGCCATTACCGCCTGAGGACCATGCTTTTCGGCAAGACTCAACTAAGTTCGTGGTACGACGCTATGTTTTCGCGCGGCGCGGATTATCCCCCGTTAGGATTGGTGACCGCTGCCTCAAGGTTACAGGGCTTTCCGGCCTAGGGAAAAACCCTCCACCTCACTGCTTTATTAGTTGCCGGCACCCTGTCAGCAGCTGGTAACGGATTTTCCTACGGGTCCTCGACTCTTAAGCCGCGTTCCCACGACGTCTTGTAACGAAGGCGGGACTGGACGGGACCTCATTAGCCGAAGTGTAGGGACGAGCGCGCGCCGCAGGTTAGCACTAGCTTACCTCGCCGCCACCTCCTCACCACGTAGTGTCGATTGGCACAGAGCACTTTACAGCAACAGAAGGGGTGCGCACCGCTCCTGCAAACCGATGGTAACAGTGCTCCAATACGCACGCCTGTGATGTTTACCGAGTGGGTAGCTGCGTCTCGTCCCCGCTAGCAGAGGCGGCCCTGTTTCCATGGCGTGTTGTCGAGTATTCGTCCCTTCCCGTCCCGTTCCACCTTACTTATAAAACGTCGTGGGAATACGGCTTTAGGAAGGCCACGACTCGTCCTAAGGCTGCACAGCTCAATAATTGTTTTATATTCATTGCACCAAGACAAACTGAATATTCACTGAAACCGTCACACTCATTCTCAGTTGGAATCTTGCGTATTTTATAAGGGAATTATTTTTATAAAAATCAGTCTAATTTTATCATTTACTAGCTGATACTCGCGACTTCGTACTCGTGGATTTAGAATTTCTTTGCCAGAACTGAATATTGAAAGTTGTTGGTCCTAAACAACACCGAGTCGGTATAATATGACAGGAAAGCCATCACTAAATCACTCTACTGTCGAACCAGTCTCTTGAAGAGAATCAATATCCAACATATTTAAAAACAGAAAAACAAACGAAGGTGAGGGAACGTGTGTGTGTGTGTGTGTGTGTGTGTGGGGGGGGTGTTAACTAAGGGCAGCTTTATTTCAGCTTGGTCTTTTCTTCAGCATGAGCATTCGATTCTTGGGTTCTAATAACTTTAGCTGCTCGTGCTCTGCTAGAGCTACAACTTAGGCCAGTTTACGCCCGCAAGGCATGTCAAAAAAGAAGGCGACATCTATACTAAATAATACGTTTTTTCTCTAAACATACTTTATTGACCAATTATACACTAACATAATGTGCGAGAAACACAACTTGAGCAAGCGACGTAACATTACAGACTAACACACACATCCGTCTCTCCGTCACCATTCGATAACTTCTCAAAATTTCGTCACTACAACTGTTAATCATACCTGAAAAAAATAAAAATGTTATGAGCCGTCTCTACAGATTTTCTTGTCAAATTCCGTCAGTATCGATATGGGCATTTAGTCGTAAAAACGTAATAAAAGACAGAGACTTACTCCCGCATTTATAGTATTATTACTGCAGATCACACACACACACTGAATGCGAATCAACCCTGAGGGATCAATATAACGTAAAAAAGTGTACACCTACAGCATTGCAAGACTACCTACAATTTGTCTCGCATTGCATCCCTAACATTGTGATATCTACAGTTTAACATTCAATCAGAATAACCGACAGCCCAGGCGTGACCCTTACGATCAAAAACAATTTTTAAAAATCCTAGCCTCCACGGAGATTTGAACCGGAGACCACGACCCTAACACCAGTAAGCAAGTGCTTTAACCACTGAGCTACCTGACCACTACGTGGAAAAACAGTACAGAGTCCACATTCAACGCGTTTGCCTAGCGCCATTCAGTATTTTTTTCGAAATTATAAGACATGTATTATTTATACAGATAATTTTTCAACCAAATGTAGACAGTATTTTTTTCCTTGTTTCAAAGGATAAGTGTGCAAAGTTTCATCGAGATCGGAGGAAAACTGTGGATTTGTATAAAGAACAAAAAAACCAACAAAAAAAAAAAAACATTCATTCATCTTAAGATATATAGATATAACATAATTGCACCTTAGAATGTAGCGTAGAGCATCACATTATAACTTGATACGTGTGATACCAAAGGATGAAACTTTCCCTGTAACATATCACTTTCCATAATTTACTGCATTACTACAGTATCCACGGTGGCAGCGTATTTCTGTTTATATAATAACTGATTGCGAAGTACGTGATCAAGGATTAAATCCCGTTGAATTCGACGATTTTTCTTCGAAGCAGTATTTCCAGAACGGCTTTCCCGACTCACTCAGCTATTGCAGCTCCTCGGGGTAAGGCTGCTAACAACCTCCAATCTAGTGCTGACGTCTTGGTGTAGTACATGTTGCTGGATATCTACCATTTATTTTGCTGAGGGGATAAGAGAACCATCTTTGAAATGAATACCATATTTACCTATTCTGGGTTACCAATTGTCACAAGGAAAGGAATATAAATAATCTTATATATATATAAAAATAGACGTGTTTTTTCCTATATTTCACTTTTCAGCCACTACCTAGCACAGATCACTGATGTTTGTGGGTGGAAGTAGCATGGAGTTTCCTGTCGTGCACAACGTTGGCTGAATGCCGATAGCTGTGGGGATGTGGGAGATATAATGATTAAAGTTGGTCAGTGCAGGGCGTATTCATATTTCGACCAAAAATTCGTATCTCCGTATACTTCTCTTTCCTGCCACAACTACATAACATAGACCTTTGGTATTTGTGTGTGGTAGTAGAATCGTATCTCATGTAGTGCACTATGGTTGTTAGATGTCGGTAGCTATGGGGGTGTGGGAGAAATGGGGGTTGATAGTGGTCGACCTGTGGCAATTTCATACTTCTGCCAAAGACAAAAGTGTCATGGTGTATCACTTTTCAGCGAAAACTATAGATCACAGATAACTGGCGTTTGTGTGTAGTAGTAGCACAGAGTCACCTTTCGATCACAACAGCGGCCGATTTTCAGAAACCGTGGTACTGTGGTAGATATGGTGGTTGTAAGTGGCCGACCAAGGATATTTTCGTATTTCGACTGTCTCCGCATATGTCACTTTTCTGCCACAACTACATAGCATAGAGCATTGGTGTTTGTGTTTGGTAGTAGAATCGTATCTCATGTAGTGCACTATGGTTGTTAGATGTCGGTAGCTATGGGGGTGTGGGAGAAATGGGGGTTGATAGTGGTCGACCTGTGGCAATTTCATACTTCTGCCAAAGACAAAAGTGTCATGGTGTATCACTTTTCAGCGAAAATTATAAATCACAGATAACTGGCGTTTGTGTGTAGTAGTAGCACAAAGTCACCTTTCGATCACAACAGCGGCCGAATTTCAGAAACTGTGGTACTGTGGTAGATATGGTGGTTGTAAGTGGCCGACCAAGGAGATTTTCGTATTTCGACTGTCTCCGCATGTGTCACTTTTCTGCCACAACTACATAGCATAAAGCATTGGTGTTTGTGTTTGGTAGTAGAATCGTACCTCATGTAGTGCACTATGGTTGTTAGATGTCGGTAGCTATGGGGGTGTGGGATAAATGGGGGTTGATAGTGGTCGACCCGTGGCAATTTCATACTTCTGCCAAAGACAAAAGTGTCATGGTGTATCAATTTTCAGCGAAAACTATAGATCACCGATAACTGGCGTTTGTGTGTAGTAGTAGCACAAAGTCACCTTTCGATCACAACAGCGGCCGAATTTCAGAAACTGTGGTACTGTGGTAGATATGGTGGTTGTAAGTGGCCGACCGAGGATATATTCGTATTTCGACTGTCTCCTAATATGTCTTTTTTCTGCCACAACTACATAGCATAGAGCATTGCTGTTTGTGTTTGGTAGTAGAATCGTATGTCATGTAGTGCACTATGGTTGTTAGATGTCGGTAGCTATGAGGGTGTGGGAGAAATGGGGGATAAAATGGTCGACCTGCGGCAATTTCATATTTCTGCCAAAGACGCATGTGTCACGGTTTATCACTTTTAAGTGAAAACTATCAATCGCAGATTACCGGCGTTTTTGTGTGGTAGTAACACAGAGTCACCCATCGATCACAACGTTGGCCGAAATTCGGTAACTGTGAGAGTGTGTGAGATATGGTGTTTGAAATTGGTCGATCATGAATATTTTCATATTTCATACAAAGACTTGTGTGTATCCGTAAATTTTACTTTGCTGCCGGAACTACATAGCGCAGATGACTGGTATTTGTGTGTGGTAATAGTATCGAGTCTCCCATCGTGCACTATGGTGGTTAGATGTCTACAGCTGTCAATATGAATACTTTACAATCACGAACGATGTTGTGGGTACCAGCTATTATATTATAAATGGGGAAGTAAGTTTCTGTCTTTTTGTTACGTTTTGACGACTAAATGGCTATATCAATATTGATGGAATTTAACAATGAAATAGTGTAGGAAGGACACAGGACATTTTTTCGGTATGAATAACAGTTTTAGTCACGAAATTTTAAGAACTTACAGTCACGCAGTCTGTTAGTGTTTGAATTATTAATAAATTTCGATAAGAAACAAAACTTATTATTTAGTACAGAAGTCAATTTGCTCTGCACTGTACTATTCATTTGTGTCTGTATAAAAGTTTCTGGCACCAATTTGTCTTCCTTCTTGACATGCGTTACTGACGTAAACCTGGCCGAAGGTGCAGGTTTAGAAGACAATGTGCTGCTATTAGATTATAAGATTCAGATGCTCATGTTGAAGAAAGAAGAAAAAACCAAGCTGAAATAAAGCTGCAATCAGTTAACCACCCCCCCCCCCCCCCACACACACACACACACACATACATCCCCGCACCTTCGCTTTCTTTTCTGTTTTTAAATATGTTGTAAATTGATTCTCTTCATGAGACAGATTAGACGATAGGATGATATAATGATGGCTTTCCATCATATTATGTCGACTCGGTGTTGTTTGGGACAAATCTTACGTTACTAACAGTTTTCTATATCCAATTTTGGAAATGAAACTCCAAGTCCACGCGTACGAAGTCGCGGGTAACAGCTAGTATTCAATAAGATTTATGGAACATATTAAAGTTAAGAGTAGGCCACGTAGCGCATTTAAGTTAGCGTTTATGCCCCAGGCGTTCGCGAGATCCTGTTATCAATATAGCACGGAACGTCTAAACAAATTACTAGTGGAAAATACTCTCTTTTTGGCTTAGTGTGAGAAATGTTGACGTAATGTGTTCACACTTGGTCAGTGTTGAGAGCCCGTGGAAACATTATTGAGCGAATTAAAGTAAAGTATGTTTGCTCCACGAGGAGTAGGTGACCAATTAGCGACTGTTGGCACCTCCACGTATCTCTGGTACAGCGTCACTAGTCAGTCCATAACCGCCTCTGGACTCGATAGCACCATTTCAAATAAGGCAATCACTGATCTTAATTTACACCGCTGTGTTGTCTATGTTTGAAATCAATGACTGGCAACTGTTGAGGTCCAAAGTTCTGTAGATGCCTAGAGCAATGTGTGTCGTAGGTCGTCTCTCGAATTATGAGAGAACTTCTTTATGGTTTATTACTTAGATTTCACTAATATTATTCCACGTGAAGTTTTTGTGTATTTTTAGCATAAAGTGATTTCATAAAAAATCTAATATATGAGGATAAAAAAATGTTTGTTTCAGCAAGGTTCCATTGCCACAGTAAAGAATAATATTGTCAGGAGAATAACACTGTTCATTGATGAATACTATCTGATCAAAAGTATCCGGACACTTCTATGTAAAGCGGAATCGAAGCAAGTTGTCAAGACAGGCGTGGAAACTTGTGTTCTCGGTAGAGAAGCCGTAAAAACAGAATGCGTCGGTCAGGAGAAATCAGTGACGTCGAACGTGTCTCAGTCATTGGATTTCATCTGAGTATCACCGAGGGTGGTGGTGTAACGACTAGCGTTCTGGCCTCGCATTCGGGAGGACGGCGGTTCGAATCCCCGTCCGGGCATCCAGATTTGGGTTTTCCATGGTTTCCCAAATAACTCCAGGCAAATGCCGGGATGCTTCCATCGAAAGGCCATGGCCGAATTCCTTCCCATTCCTTGCCCCCCATCCTTTCCCGTCTCTAAAGACCTCGCTGTTGAGAGACGTAAAGCAGTTAAAAAAAAAAAAAAACTTCAGGGATTAATTACTTATTGCCTAACTCAACACTTTTCTCAGAGCAGTAAGTGAGTAGGTTCGCTTACGTCGCTTCATTTAATTTTTTAGTTTGAACCCAAAGTAGCAAATAATGCGTTGCTTTGACGCAAGATTACTGAAGTTAGCTAAAATTATGGTGATGAGAACTTGTCAATAACGAACCCACAGGGACGCAGCAATTATGAAATACGATATGTGATATTCCGCGTATACTGTGGCATTTCAGTATCTCTCTGAGTGCCGATTCAGGCAACTATTCTCGTTTTGCAAGCCTCTGGTTTGATTCTCCATCCACCTCTCAAATGTTAAAAGCGTGCTAAAAGGACACAATGTGTGACATTCGAATCCTTTCTTTTCTCTAGTGGTGATATCATGTTCGGGGTCTAATTGGCTGGTAGTTCCCGCCACTCTTTGTGTCACACAGGGTGGGGGAGGGGGGGGGAAGGGAATGGAACGGGGGAGGGGGAAAGGAATGGGGGGAGGTGGGAATGGAATGGGGGGGGGGAGTAAGACAGGGTTGTTATTGATCCAGTCTGGTGCATTTCTTTCTTAACTAGCTGTGGCTATTCCCTTCCTCTTTCACTGGATTGTCTTTCAATGGCACAGGTGGATGTCTCTCGCATGACACATTAAAACTATGATACATCTACAATATGTATTTTGAATCACATCAAAATAGAAATAAATAAGCATATACTATCGTTTAATGGTTTTTTCTTAACTAACTTTCAATAACTGAATCAATAAAGCTTTCGACATTATATTCCACAAATTTCGTTATTGCGTCTCTTCTGAAATCCAATAAAACTCAATAAGGCGACAGTAATAAAAACCTGAAGAGTAAAATTATGCTTCTCTCAAGATTTGTAGCTCCGAAATTCTTGGAGACTTGCTTAGCTTGTATTGTATCTCTGCGGCGAGATTTGAATAAATATACGTCTTACGACCTTCCAGCGGACGTCTGCAGATAGTCTGAGAATAAGCCATAAAGATAGAAGCGACGAGAGGAGACTAGGGGCAAGACACATAAAAGGAGAACAAGAGCCCAGACGACGGCGCCAGGCAATCTGGACCCGCTAACGGTCTCTGTAGACCCCGACCTCTGTGTGGGAAGTACTTTGAGCAACTAGTGAGAAAATCAGCCCTACCCACTGAAATTACTACACACACTGTCAACGTTTCTCTATTTTTGCAATGTTCACTTTTAAGGACCATGTAATACAGTAATTTTTTTTAAAAAAAGTGGTTAAGGTTCGAAATGTTTGGAGTCCGGTCACGGGTTCAAATCACGGTAGGGCCAGGAATTTTTAAGAGTTGTAGGTCGCAGAGGGAACGAATTAAGTGGTGCTACCTCAATGACATAGTTTGCCTCCTTCGGGAGAATCCAACCAACTTTCGGTTGTGAAGTAAGTTATAGTGTGTTCACTTAAAAGAGGCGGCTCAAGGTTAGTCTACTCTATCCCCACTCCGCTGCCCATACCCGTACATACGAAGGGGAAAGACCAGCTGCGCATGCGCAAACATCCTCACAACATGTATAGTATCATATTTTGCAGGTAATGTGACGTTTTATTTAGTAAAATCAAGCGTATTAGTTAAAGTTGCGTGAGACATTTCGAAGATTGAATCCATTTGTAGTAGCGTTTCTAGTGGAAATTAATTATCAAAAGACGTTGTGTAAATTTTGAAATGGCAGTGACAGGAGAGTGGAGTGGTAGTTTTTTTTTACAGAAATCGTTGATAAAAACAATGACAGTCTTTCAAACAGTTTGGCTTCGCTACATACGTGCTACATTTTTCGTAACTATTTGCCACATGCCTCTGCTGTCAGTTATCGCGGTTGTCTAAAAAGTACGTTAACTTTCTCTTCACAGTTTTATAGTGTCTTAAAGAAACTATACACATAAAAAAAATTGTTTTTGACTAACTCCTACGTAACAATTATTTGACGCCATTATCTGATGTATTCGTGTAAAGACGACAATGCTGTAACAATGTCTTTTGATTTCCTGTACACAGCGGTCTGCTCGCAGGGGAAGGCAAAGGGTTGGGGTGGTGAGGTGAGGAGCGGGGTGAGGGGCATATGACCTTGGCTCGCCAGTTCAAAGTGAACAAGGTATAGTATAAATCTATGGGTAGTCAAAACGAAATTTCTGGCCAGACAACCGGGAGGATTTGTTTTCTAACTGTAAAACTGTAATTTAATTGCAATGGAGCACAGGCTCCGGTGGCAATTTACCTACACCCCATCTTTCCCCTATTCTTCACCCACCTACATTTGCCCTCTTCAAATTTTATCTTTAAATTCTTTCAACGTTTTCGGTAAATTATTCATCATTTCTCTTGGTAACTCATTCCAATCCCTGACACCCTTGCCTAAAAAATAGAATCTTCCCACACCCTTGTGCCTGACATCGAGTGCCAGCTTGTGTTCATGGTCATCTTTTCCCTTCCATGCACTGCTTTTCATACCTATTGCAATATCTTTCCATGCCTCATCGCCAGTATACGCCTTGTACACTCCCATGACCCTCCTTATCCTCCTCCTGTCTTGCAATGAATCCCATTCCAGCTCCTTTATCATATCCGTCACTGATTGCATTCTGCGATAAAGTTCAGAAACAAATCTAGCAGCCCTTTTTTGCATCCCTCTCAATCTCCTGTATTTGATACGTAACATGAGGGTCCCACACTACTCTACCATATTCGAGCAACGGTATGACCAAAGCTTTGTAACCCAATTCCTTCACTTCTCTCGTACATCCCCTCATCATTCTCTCCAACAATGTGCAGAATTTTGAAACCTTTTCCTACCACCTGTACAATGTGTCCTGTCCAGTTAAGCTTGTTATCAAATGTAATGCCAAGATATTTACATTTCAAGTCTTCAGCAAGAAATTCTTTCCCCACCTTATATTCATAATTAACATTTGTTTTTTATTTGTGTATCTAATAAGCTGACTCTTCTTTGCATTTATCTTTATCCCATGTTTACCAACCCAACTAGATATCCTGTTCAGATCACCCTGCAACTGTTTACAATCCTCTATCGTTTTGATTCTTTTATACAGCATTATGTCATCTGCAAACAATCTAATTTCAGATAGTAAACAATCAACACAATTATTCATTAGAATAATGAATAGCAATGGTCCCAATACGCTAGCCTGCGGCACTCCCATTTTTACTTCCACTTCCTTTGATACCGCTTTTCCTTCCCTAACTTTCTGTTTTCTACCTTTTAAAAATTCTTCTACCCAGCAAATCACTTTCTCATCCACTCTAATAGTTTTTACCTTATTTACTACCATTTTGTGGCTTACTCTGTCAAACGCCTTTGAAAGGTCTAGTGCTACACTATCAATTTGGCCTCCCTTGTCCATTTCATATGAAATATCTCGCATATATCCCACCAACTAAGATACGCATGAATATCCTTGCCAGAACCCATGTTGTCTGCTTGAAAACCACTTACGTTCCTCACATATATTTCTGATGTGGTTGCATATCAATCTTTATATTAATTTACCTACCACTGATGTCAAACTGATTGGTCTGTAATTCTCAACTCTATTTCTCACCCCTCCTTTATGTACCGGCACTACTATCGCACTTTTCCAGTCCTGTGGTAAGCAGCAAGTATCCAGACTCAATTTAAATAATATTTCAAGATAAGGTACAATGTCATAACCGGCTATCTTTAAGATACCTGTAGTAATATTATCTTCACCAGCCCCTTTATGTTTTTTCACGCAAAACTTTCATATAAAGGTACCGACATATCTCGAAATGAATAACCAACAGTTATGCGGTGTGTCAGTTCCTCCTTGAAATCTGACATAGTAAGTCAACATTAATCTGGTAGTCGGCCATATTTCCGCAGTTGTTGAACAATAATTTTATAAATAACTCCGTCTACAAAGAACTGTTTTGGTGAATTTTATTTTATTTCATTACCCAGGACACGTTTCACCTTTGTGGTGTAGGGCATCATCAGTGGCTGTAAATGTGTTTTACCCGTTTTCAGATTTTCTTTAATTTTGTTTCTACTTCTAAATATGGGTAAAATATTCACTTTCTTTAATACTCTCCAGTTTTGTTTTTCTGTGATACCTTTCACATATGGCAGCACGACTTTTTGATGTGAAACATCTGTTGGCGCGCCCTCAGGGTAAGACCGACTCGTATGCCGTGACGGCTCTCTTAAGCTGTCACCCCCTCTCCGCCGCCTTATATTCCAATATCTGGCTGCATGATTTCTACGCCCATCTGTTATTTGATTGATATGCTATTTTTATGTATAATTATTAATAGCAGAATATGTTTCTGCCTGGTTATCTAACAAAATATAACCTCAAGTATTTTTAATCAAATTAAAAAAATCAAAAAAATTCGTTTACTTGTTTTCTAAATAAATTATAATTCTTTTGAAAGAGAGACATGTGAAGAACTACAATGTTTAGGTTGCCAATGACGCAAGTATTGGTTGCCAGCTGTTGAAAGATATGTAAGAGCGAGAGGGTTAGCACACCAAACCATCTGCCAGTCTGTCAGCTGGCAAATCCTCCTTGAGACCACTTTCACATAGACAACACAAACGCTTTATGTTCTTTACATGTCTCTATTCGAAATGAATAACAATTTATTTTTAAAAAAAACAAAAAAAAACAAGTGAACGAAATTTTTAATTTTTATTTTGAAAATTTAATTAAAAGTACTTGGGGCTATATTTTGACAGGCAATTCGGCAGAATCGTATTAAAGTGCTAACGATTATACACGAAAATAGCATTTCGATCAAATAACAGATTAACGTAGAAATCATGTAGCCGGATCTTAGCCTACTTTGGTTTCAGAAGAACGTAGTCTGAAGTGCTTGAAGATTTTAAGTCAATGACAGTATTTTTGAGTTTAAATATGAGTAACGGTGACGATGAAGCGGGCCAAGAAGAAACCAAAAAAATAAAGATTATCCAAGTGCAGGCCGAAGTAAAATGTCTAACACGCTTGCACAACGTTTACTTTACGAAAGCCAGTCTAACTATTCTTATTTCAGCCGAACTTCCGAGATATTAGAAGGAGGTTTTAATGTTAATTTTGCAACAAACGATTCAATTCCTTTGACAATATTCGTCGAACAAAAAATTTGATTTGAAAATAAATATTAAGCCAACTGAACCTGCAACTAGATATGGAACAACAATCGATGCCGTATTTTCAAGATATTTCGATAATATCACTTCTAATACTTTTATTACATACTTCAGTTACAATCGGCCAATGATTTCGTTAATACCGTCTAATAAACTTTCAAGAGCTACTATTACAGAAATAACTGAAGATACATCAAATAATATTCCGTAACTACACTGTAAAAAAGTGTATATCAAAAATATTTTTTTTGTATTTATATTGAGTATATATCATAAGAAAAATGTATTTATTTTATTAACGAAACTATGTTTTTGTTTATTTTGCACCATATTTAATTATTAATTTCCTTTAAATATAAATTCTTTCAAAAACTTATTGCCAATACCAATTTCGATGTTTCACATCTGACAGTCTTCCGGTGACGGCGACAATTATCATTTTTTTATAACTTTTGGTCTTCACCTAGCCAGTTTTTCTTGTGCTTAGTGGTCATTGCTTTTACTATCATATTTGTGCCATACCCATTTCGTTCCAATTATGGTTTAAGATGTTCTCATCCATTTATTAAACGTTCCTAGTCCGCTACTTTTTGTGCTTTACAGAACAGCACTTTAATCAAAGCTCGTTTTTGTGCTGGGTGATGATTCTACAAAGCGTGGAAGTAGGAAATGCGTATTGACTGAGGGCATATGACACTACCGATCCTGTTTTTATTCTATAAGACCACTGGTGATGCGTAGCGTTGGCAAAGCACGCTGAGTGATAAAGGAAATGAAGTGAGTAATCCAAGAAAATGTAACATACCTCAATAAAGTCAAGCATTATGTAATTTCCTGAGAAGAAGTACTTTGTGTGTGTGTTACTGCAAGATTGTAATTATCGATAGCCGTATGGGGTCGTTTGAGGTGATTGTATGCGGGACGCAGTAAGCGACAGTTTAGCTTAACGGACTACGCCCTGTTCTTCCGCCGGCGATGATCGACGGTCTGTGTTGTCACTGTGCGCTCCGACTAATCACCATGCATCACCTGCAAAACCAACAGCGCGGCCGTGACTGCCAATTACGTTAAACACAATGCTCGGCGCCGCGTTTTATGATGTAGCCGCCCGCTAATCTGCGTCGCCGTTGTTTGCCCGGAATAAAGGTCGTCCTAATGGGCCAGCCCCGTGCTCGAGCCGTCCACTGGTTTTGTCCGCGTTCCGCGGCGACGACGAAATTAGTAATCGCATTTCCAAACGAGGAATTCCAAAAAAACGGACAATGGACCTGCCTACATTTGTAGTGAATGTCCAGCTCTGTATTTGATGACGCCAGGCAGACAATCTCTACCAGCTGGGTGATTATATCTGCAACCACATCCTAGGGAGCATGCATAAACCACGTTGCTCCATTTTGGCCTCCTGTGAACCCCCCCCCCCCCCCCACGTAGCCCTACGTGGTTTTTGCCTCTACCCCCCTCCCCCCTCCCCCCGGTGGAACGTAGCTTTTCCAATTTGATTCCAGAAGCCATTATGTACTGTTTTCTCTTGTCAGACTATTGTAAATCACATACAGAGATAAATATTCACATGCTGTTCTGAGTTCTATTCCTCATTTTAACTGTGAAAAATGTTATGAAAGGAAAGCTACGTGGCCTGGTTCGTAACCCTCCCCCCTCCCCCCACGTAGCTCAACGTAGCCTTCCAGCCAACCCCCCCCCCCCCCCCCTGGACCGAGCCACGTAGTTTGTGCACGATCCCCTACCATCGGGTTTTCAGCAATTACTCGCCGGAGTCCAGGACTTGAGAGATGTATCATCACATGGTTAGGTTCACTAACCAAGAGTCACTTCCGGTTGTTCTGTCTTCTATACGTTCCGAAAAATATTTTCTCATACCCGCCAGCGATGCTCAATGCGCTGGTTCTGGCCTCGCATTCGGGAGGACGCTGCCGCTGGTTCGAATCCCCGTCCGGGCATCCAGATTTGGGTTTTCCATGTTTTCCCCATATCACTCCAGGTGAATGCAAGGATGCTTCCTTCAAAAGGCCATGGCCGAATTCCTTCCCGTTCCTTGTCCCATATCCCATCCCGCCTCTAATGGCTTCGACGTCGACGAGGAGTAAAGCCATAAGTAAAAAAAAAAAAAAAGTTAGTGCGCTGAGGCGCCACATACTGGATTGGGTAGGTGCAACGAAGACAAGCACGAGCGTGAACCGGCCGTCCTGACTTGTTTTTAGGCTGATTTCCGCAGCCATCAAGGCGAATGCCGGGTTGATGTCCAATCTCCTACTTTTAAATTACACAAACGAAAAATACACTTATCTCACTCAGAACATAGTTAAATGATTCTCAGACAGATTGTAACACTTCCATTATTACGTTGTACGACCAGGCAACAAGTATGAAATGCTTGGCGTCTGCTAGGTAATGCGGCCGTAATACCTCACTTGTAGCTCCAAATATGACCAAGCTAACGATGAGTAAAACTCACCAAAGGCAGCCACCCCAAAATGATAGAAAAAGGTGGCGAAGATGTAAGCGACATAAAGAATGTTTCGTCTTTTTGATCAGTTCGTTTTGAATATCAACTTCGAGGACTTTACTTTCCTATTCAGTTCTTGAATAAAAAATTTTCGATTTTGCACTGTATAATTTAAATTGCGATAGATTAAACGCTGTACGACCCGTGTGCGTTCTCTTCGGTTTTAGGAGCAATGCTTCATTACCCATAACAGCGAAAACCCATCAACAATCAATGTTAATTTATATCATATTGTCTTCTCAAGAAGAAGAATATTCCCTTGGTGAATCTGGGGTTCCAGAATCATATAAACCGCTTTTAGAAATATCGTAGCCGTTGCAACATTTATTTTTGCCAATTTGATACCGGAACGTAACAAAATGTTGTGGATTGTCACTGTCTTTTATGAAGTTTACGGCTGAAACCATACAGCCTTCATTTTTACAAAAATTCACTGATTGTAGAACGAAGGCTGGCTATTTACTAAGACACTGTTAATGCTGTTAAACATTACTTTCTGAAAAACCGATCGCCGTCAACGTTATTGTAAGCGTTCACCCAATATGCAAGGCGGTTAGGTTAGCGATTTTGAAACAGTCCGGTGATTAGAAATTTTGTATGATCAGTTCTCGTTCCTCGCTAACCGACCATCGGGCGGTGAAAATTGCTTTCATTACAGGAAGTCGAATCAGTTAACCTCGGGTCATGCATCAATTGCAATGCATTCCTTTAGTGGTTTCTGCTACGAGAGGACCTGCTGCTATTACGACAAATAAATATGTGAGTGGAACAAGCATAAAGTAAAAATGCAACTAGAGCAAAGTCATTGAAACCTATGGAACATAATTAAATGTATAGCTAAAATTTTGTGAGTATTGCATGTATGATGCCTGATCGTTTGAAGCTCAGGTGAGTCTTACTCGGGATCAAAAAGAACATATTTTATGAATTCACACACTTATTTATTGAAGTCCCGTCTACTTGAGAGCAAACCAAATAAGTCTTCCGACTAATATCGTAAATTCAATCGAGTGTTGTTTACAGAATTGGGTATTCTTTTTCGTCCGGCTGGGTGTTATATTTACTACAAGCTTTATATATATATAGCTGAAATGAGTGACCATTGGTTTATCCTCTGTGAATTAAAAATAACGTAAGCTAGTGTGATCCAACTTTCTTGATATTTACATTGATTGCCGTCCTTACTTGTCTTTCTGTTTGCAGTGAAATACTTGTTTGCTTTACTTGATTCCACTCTTTCTTAATAAGCATTTCTATGCTTTTACGAATTTACCATTTTTTTTTGGAACAGATTTCTAAAAACTAGTAAATATTAATTTATTTTTGTGATTTATTTTCATCCAAGCATTCTTAGAACTTTGTCGGTTTATATAATACTAGCTGGTACCCACGACTTCGTTCGTATTTGTCAAGAATGTTGAATGTTTTTATATTTTTGCAAGCAACCTTAAACAATTCCAGGGTAAAAAGTAGCCTATGTTACTCCCTGCAAAATCAGAAATAAGCCAAGCCCCTGCAAAATCAGTTAACACACCAAATATGGTGCATATAAATTATTTATATTTGTTAATAGCTGAAAGTACTGAAAAATGAGCCATATTCTAAAACATTATTCATGAACATTCCAGAAGATTTTAGTACATTCAAGAACATTGTAGTACATTCTAGAAAATCCCAAAGAATTTTTAGAACACTTTGGTCGAAATATGAAAATGCCCTAAGTCAACCACTTTCAACAATTATATCTCCCAAATCGCCACAGCTATGGACATTTTTTTGCTGTTATCAGTCTTTCAACTGATTTGATGCAATCCTCCATCCCTTCCTATCCTGTGTTAACCTCTTCATTTCTACATACCCCTTACAACCCACGTCCTCAATTATCTGCTTCATATATTCTAATCTCTGTCTACCTCTACAGTTCTTACCTTCAACTGTTCCCTCCAATAACAAATTAACCAATCCAGCATGTCTCAAAATACGACCTACCAGCCTGTCTCTTCTTCCTGTAAGCTTCTTCCATAAACTTCTTTTCTCACCCATCATTTCCAAAACTCGTTCATTTCTTACTTTGTCTGTCCACCTAATTTTCAGCATTCTTCTGTAGCACCACATTTCAAATGCTTCAAGTTTCTTTCTTTCCGGTATTCCTAAAGTCCATGTTTCGCTACCGTAAAGTGCTGTGCTCCACACATAGAGTTTTAAGAAGTTCTTTCTAATTCCTAGATCAATATTTGAAACTAAAAGGTTTCTCTTTTTCATGAAGGCTCTTTTTGCTAGTGCTATTCTGCTTTTAACATCATTCTTGCTTCGGCCATCGGTTGTAATTTTGCTTCCCAAGTAGCAGAATTCACTTACTTCTCCTATTGCATCGGATCCTATTTTTTTTTTAATTAATCTACTGTGATTGGTATCATATCTGCTACATTTCATCACTTCTGTCTTGCTTTGGTTTATATTCAGTCCAAAATCTACCTTCAGTATTTTGTGGATGCCATTCAGTAATTTCTCAATATCCCCAACCTGTTATGCTAACAAGACAATGTCATCAGCCAATCGTAGCATACTTATTTTATCTCCTTGAACACTTATGCCACATAAAAGTTTTTCTTTTATTTCCTTTATTGCTTCCTCTACATCCAAGTTGACTATTAACGGGGTAGACTACAACCTTGTATCACATCCTTTTTAACTGATGGCTTTCTCTCATGATTCTCTGCTTATCAAAAGCTATTTTTAAATCAACAAACGTCAAAAAGTATCTTTGTTTTCTTGATCCGCCCTTCAAGTATTAATCTTAAAGCCAGAATTGATTCCCATGTACCGCGGTTTTCCCTATAAACCCAAACTGATCGTCACCTACTGTTTCTTCTATTACCCTTTCCATTCTTCTGTATATTATCCTGGTCAGTAGTTTTTAAGCATATGATGTTAGACTAATGGTGCGAAAATTCTTAAATTTGTCAGCTTGTGCTTTCTTCGGAAGTCTGAAAATGATATTTTTATTAAAATAAGTTAAAAGTTCTCCTCTTTCATAACTTTTTGATATCAGTTTGAATAATCTTTTGATTCCTTCTTCTCCTAGGTATTTAAGAATTTCAGCATTGTAAAGGGACCGCTTGCGTGCTACCGTTAAGAAAAACGTGAGTTGCCAAAAAAGGGAGGGGGGAATTATTAAAATCTAAAATAATTCCTGAAAAATGAAAAATACATATAATAATGATGCTATAAGGGGATCTAATAGGTTACTAACTAGAACCATGAATTTCAGACACAAAATAAAACCTCATTTATTGAGTCTTATGGCCTTACAAGGTCGGGTAGTAATTAACGTTACGTTAAACACAATTAGATCAGCAAAAACAAGCAATACCCGACGTTTACAATTCGCCGGAGTAAGCAAACAAAACTGAATGAAATATCTCAAACAAGTAATAAAAACAGCAAAGTTAACATTGAAATAACATGGCAACACAGGCCATCAAATTGAAGCTAACATTTTACTGTACAAAGGAAAATCCCAGGGGGCGCCGTATAAAGTGAATGAAAAGCATCAAAATTGAATTAACAAACAGCAAGATGCTTAAGAAAAAATTGAATCGAAATATAAATTCAGCTAGCTCAGAATTTAAGTGGCGGGAGCAGAGTCTTAACCCAGGCGTCGCTTAAGGGCACATAAGTCTGTTAAAATCCACTGAATAGTGACCGTCGTTTCTGGTACATTACCATAGAATCATCGCCGTGATGGTGAGCGACAAACACAATGCCACTGCAGCAATGGAAGCTAAATAAGCGGCTACGACCGCGTTATTAGCATAACTTCCAAATAATGGCAAGCATGCCACTCGACATCTCGCTTTCCCAAAGCAAGAAATGATCAACCACAATGATCATCAGAGAGCGTGCCGGGCTGACACGTCTATTCACCAGCTCGTCTTGGACCCAAGTCACGTCCGTTCATCAGCTCGTCTTGGACAGAAGTCACGTCCGTTCATCAGCTCGTCTTGGACAGAAGTGATGTCTAAAAATGGCTCCTTCTTCTTCCTCGGCTAGTTGCTCGCCACATGTAAAAGAACTCCACGGAATTAGTATTGTAGACCCCAATAAATGTTCAGGATTGGCTATCTACACATTTCCGTCGTCACGTGTTTAATATCATGCGTCGCATTCGCCGCCTCCTTCGCGCGTTTCCTACGTGGCCTTCGGGGTAGTAGCGGGGTAGGGGTAGGTCACCGCCCGATTTCGAACGGGACTCAAGCCGGGCTGTCCCGGCGCCATCGAGTCGCCTCGCCTGCTCCATTGTTCCTCTCTCAACCGCCGAAATGGCAGTTTCTAGCCTTCGATATTCAGCCCTTCTGAGCCATGCGTTTACAGAAAAATTGATTTACAATAAAATATACCTTTGGCCGCCCTGGTTTTAAACATACATTTAACCTATCCAGACAACCCTCATTATTTACAATTAATTACACGTTGCAAGACTAAATAATTAATAAATTTGAATATAATAAAAAAAAGAATTATGAATATAATTAATAATAATTTAATTATATTCATTGTGGGTGACGCTGTCACACCACAATATACCTGCTACCCAATCAAAATAAAATTATGCCAATAATTTTATTTGAACTATTCTAACCCTACAGTTGCATCAAAATCATTGCCTACACTATAGTTTCATGGTTCCAGCTCACTCGAACTATCGCATACATGTGACCTCTTTAAATATGTAAATACGACACGTGACTCTGGTTAACATAAATAATGAAATGTCTTATCCTAATATGCAAAGTAAAACATCATAAAACATTGACAGGTACATAGATGTAAATGAACGACAAAATAGATCTGTTCAATCAATAAACAAAAAAATGATGTAAGCACAAGATATTAACATTAAAACTAGACAACTCAATTAATTATTTACAACGGGCTATGCAAATCTAGCACATGTGTTGAAGTTAGATACAGCAACAACAAGAATAAAGAATGCACCGAATGTCCATTATCAAGGCCGACACAAGTATGCCGAAACCACATAACATGAAAATCAAATGGAAAAGAAAAATCTTCCGCGAATTTACATAATTTAATCCTTCCGCGAATTTACATAATTATCCATACAATACAAAAGAAAGACGGTTCTCGCAAAATGAACTATATTATGCTTTCCAAACTACACTCGTAGCAAAGACATTATAGCGGTGAAACTAAGCGATCAGCTGTTTCCACTTTGCCCGCTCTGTTGTTGTCAGTAAGCGCTGTCCCGTTAAGCTTGCGGCTCAGGCTACCTGTTTTCGTTTAACCTGATTGCAATCCTTCCAGGAAAACTGGCGGTCGGCACAGCTGCTATCCCAAACAGCTGAGCGTCCTTTACCTGTTCTCGCTGCGTTAGCGCTACGCTTGTTAGGCAATTACGTGTCTCAAGACTGACACTCTTACTTTCTAAACATATGCTCTATGCTATTACTTAACTAAATGTTCATAGATCATCAAATTTATGCCTATGCTCTTAAATTATTTATATATTTATTTACAGACGACGTCAGTCGCTGCCGTAAATTGTTCGTCATTCAGCGTGTGTCCGTTGATAAATTTTATACACCCCGTTGCTTCATGTTGCGCGTCTTGTTAGATTGTCAGGACCGCTAATTGCTGTGCAAGTCATTATAGTATCATTATCACAGGTATACTATTTAATACCTCGCGTGGCATCACGGAATTTACGGCTCTACTTAGTGCTTAAGAAATCCCCTACTCATTTGATCAGTAAATTTTCTCACGTTTCAACGAAGAACTGGTACTCAACAAGAAACTGCCGAACGATGTGGATCAATCCCACAGTCGAACACATTTGCCTCGGCAAACATATGCATAAAACCCTTGGACTCATTCATTAACACCGCCGAAGGAAGCATCGCAACCTATTTCATGGAACACGACCTTTATAAAACCTTGGACTCACGTATCAAGACGACCAAATGGGTAAGAATATAGCAGTCAGCTCATTGTTTGGACCAAAGTATTCTCCTTGATTAGGATGAGTTTTTTTTTTTTTTTTTACAAACCAAACTCTGAAGGTTTCTTCGCTCTTAATAATCGTATGCCGTATTGATTCGCTTGAAGATTGCGCGACATGCATACCATATCTTTTATTATCTGATAATGACTGAAAGAAAACGGTCATCTTCTACGTTCATTAGACGCCTATGTTGACAAACTTCTCAACATTTTTACGGTGACCATCAAATCCTTTTCGTTCGCTCATGAAGGCAGTAAAATTCTTCTACACGGCTGTAAGGGTGAATCTGCGGAATCAGCGATTCAACGCTGAATGAACGTTTCCTTTTTACGACTCCAAAATTCGATATGTCCAAGACCTCGCCCGTTTGTCATCCTTTTTTCGGCATGCTTAATAACTGCAGATAATGAACAATGCCTATACAGCTGACCTTGAGGCGTCCATGGACCTTCTTGTGGAAAATGAGCCTGTTTGCGGAATATGCGTCTTTGCCGCATTCGACAGAATCTCGGGTGGCTCGAAACTTTTGACTTACAAGGTCCCAAGCTTCTCTTTGCATCGACCTGCCAGCCAACGGAATTTCTCGAAACACCGTTTTGTAAAGCTGCAGGTGTTTGGTAGCGGATTCGGCAGATGGTTTGGTGTTTCCGGCACATGTACAGTTACTCAGGTCACCGACACGGCTGACCACGAGGTTTTGCGTACTCAGTGCCACGTCACAAACCATCTCACTCCGACCAATTTCAATAAACCACTCAGAAAAACATTTCAAACCCCGCATTTGTAAGCGTGAATTCCCTGAGGGCAAGGAGTGAACAAATTGATTCCCGTTGCACTCGACATTGCGGACGGAAAATTTCCACCCGATGTTTAGAAATCGCGAACTCGGTGGACCGTTTCGCTTTTCTTCAAACAATGAAACTTTTACGGACACTTCTCTGGCTTGAAGGAAGCATGTGTACTGCGAATCTTTCGCCTCGTGTCCTAGGAATGCCTTGTATTTTCCCGACTGACGTTCCTTTTCTTTCGGCCCATGATCATACAAACAATTGAAATTCCTGAGCTTAGAAATTTTTGCCTTTAAGCAGCAAATTTCCTTTATCAGACGCTGAGTGTTGAGTTCATCAAACGTCTCATTCGCAATCTGCAATTCTTCCTCAGATTGATTGTAGTGGGGATGCTCTAATTCTACAGCGGTTTGCCCGTGATTTTCAAGGTTAACAGCGGTAGAGTTACTCATTTCTGTCACACTGGTGTTCAGCTCTACCGTGACTCCTCCGTTCGCATTCTCCAATGAATTACAAACTACTCGAACGTCATCAGCAGGCTTTTCCACTGCTTGGACGCTCCTTCGCACTTCATCTCTCCATTCTCTAATAAATTTTCCTTGTTCATCTAATTTCTGATTTTGCGAAGCTATTTGTTTACTTAATTCCGCCAGCATGTTAAATATCAGGTTTTGGTCTTGAGGTTGTGCGGTCGCCGGTGGCAATTCTACCGTACTTTGCGACGCACGTGTTTCAACTTCTGCCCGCATGGGTGGATTTTGAACGGTTTCATTGTCTGGGGTTGGAAAAATTCCCTAACTGTTCCCCATCTAATGATGCATTTGAATGGAATGCTACGCGTACTAGGAGTATCATTACACTCTTCGTCCGCCAACGGCATTTCGTGTACTTCCGGTGCTTGATCCATCGCGTTAGTTTGCTCGGAAATGTTATGAACAATAGATTGATCTGCCCTATTAATGGTGCGTGACCTCAACTTCATAGATTTGATCGTAAGATACAAAATTTCAACTCCGAACAATTTGAACAATCGACAACAAACAAAATACAACCGGCACGATTTAACTCGAAAAGTACAGCATTAAACAAATTTCGCGCATAAATCCCTTCAACATGAAATAAAACCCATCCAAAATTAAACAACAAGGAAAAACAACGATGTTTCATGCGACACAAATACCTCAACACATGAGCAAAATCAGCATAAAGAAAAATCTTAACTTTTACCATGCATTAAAATTTCAAAAGCACTGACTCTATCTTTAATTTTAAACTAACCATGCTTGATGCAAGTGAACGAAAATATACTTGAACAACTGATTGAAATAAATCACACATTTAGATTTAAATCAAGCATGGCAAACAAAGCAAACAAATTTCAACATAAAATTTATTCTAAAATAATAAAATGAATCAACACAGGTCACATCCATGGATTTTTTTAGACTTGTGAAATTCTCAAAATAATTTCGACTTGCAAAAGCCCGAAACGTTGGGTGCCAATTGTAAAGGGACCATTTGTTGGCTACCGTTAAGAAAACGTGAGTTGCCAAAAAAGGGAGGGGGGAATTATTAAAATCTAAAATAATTCCTGAAAATGGAAAAATACATATAATAATGATGCTAAAAGGGGATCTAATAGGTTACTAACTAGAACCATGAATTTCAGACACAAAATAAAACCTCATTTATTGAGTCTTATGGCCTTACAAGGTCGGGTAGTAATTAACGTTACGTTAAACACAATTAGATCAGCAAAAACAAGCAATACCCGACGTTTACAATTCGCCGGAGTAAGCAAACAAAACTGAATGAAATATCTCAAACAAGTAATAAAAACAGCAAAGTTAACATTGAAATAACATGGCAACACAGGCCATCAAATTGAAGCTAACATTTTACTGTACAAAGGAAAATCCCAGGGGGCGCCGTATAAAGTGAATGAAAAGCATCAAAATTGAATTAACAAACAGCAAGATGCTTAAGAAAAAAATTGAATCGAAATATAAATTCAGCTAGCTCAGAATTTAAGTGGCGGGAGCAGAGTCTTAACCCAGGCGTCGCTTAAGGGCACATAAGTCTGTTAAAATCCACTGAATAGTGACCGTCGTTTCTGGTACATTACCATAGAATCATCGCCGTGATGGTGAGCGACAAACACAATGCCACTGCAGCAATGGAAGCTAAATAAGCGGCTACGACCGCGTTATTAGCATAACTTCCAAATAATGGCAAGCATGCCACTCGACATCTCGCTTTCCCAAAGCAAGAAATGATCAACCACAATGATCATCAGAGAGCGTGCCGGCTGACACGTCTATTCACCAGCTCGTCTTGGACCCAAGTCACGTCCGTTCATCAGCTCGTCTTGGACAGAAGTCACGTCCGTTCATCAGCTCGTCTTGGACAGAAGTGATGTCTAAAAATGGCTCCTTCTTCTTCCTCGGCTAGTTGCTCGCCACATGTAAAAGAACTCCACGGAATTAGTATTGTAGACCCCAATAAATGTTCAGGATTGGCTATCTACACATTTCCGTCGTCACGTGTTTAATATCATGCGTCGCATTCGCCGTCCTCCTTCGCGCGTTTCCTACGTGGCCTTCGGGGTAGTAGCGGGGTAGGGGTAGGTCACCGCCCGATTTCGAACGGGACTCAAGCCGGGCTGTCCCGGCGCCATCGAGTCGCCTCGCCTGCTCCATTGTTCCTCTCTCAACCGCCGAAATGGCAGTTTCTAGCCTTCGATATTCAGCCCTTCTGAGCCATGCGTTTACAGAAAAATTGATTTACAATAAAATATACCTTTGGCCGCCCTGGTTTTAAACATACATTTAACCTATCCAGACAACCCTCATTATTTACAATTAATTACACGTTGCAAGACTAAATAATTAATAAATTTGAATATAATAAAAAAAGAAAGGAATTATGAATATAATTAATAATAATTTAATTATATTCATTGTGGGTGACGCTGTCACACCACAGCATGGTTCTCATTAATTCCAACTGGCTTATTTGCTTTCAAGTGATTCAGAGCTCTATCAAATTCTGTCCTCAAAACAGGATCTCCTAAGTCATCAATGTTGACTTCGCCTTCCCTTTCCATTACGCTATTGTTCAAGTCATCCCCATCATACAGTGTCTCAATGTATTTCTTTTATCGGTTAGCTCTTTCGTCTGAGCTTAATAGATGTTTTCCATCTGTAGCTTTAATGCTTAAACATCTTTTCTTGTTTGATCTTCCTATATGCAACATCTAATTTACCTATTAACATTTCCTTTTCTACTTCTTCACACTTTTCTTGTAGCAATTTTTCTTTTGCTTTTTTTGAAGTTCCTGTTTATTTGATTTAAAAATTGCCTTATGGCTCTTTTACTGCTTCATTCTGAGCATTTTTGTGCCTTCTCCTCTGATCCATCAGCTCCAATATTTCTTCTGTGATCCACGGTTTTCGGGCTGGCTATTCCCTAAAGCCTAATGTTTCTTTACTAGCTTTATATGTTTCTCTCTTCAGTGCATTCCATTCGTCCTTGGTTGAGCTCTTTTCAGAGTTACTTCAAGATCTAATTCTACCATTTCTGCAAATTTTTCTCTTGTGTTAAATTGTTTCATTTTATTCACTTCCAGTCTATTCTTCTTATACTGCTTCCTTATTCGCTTGAATTTCAGCCTGCACTTCATTACTATCAAATTATGGACAGAGTCTATGTGCACTCCTGGGTACGATTTACAGTCTAGAACTTGATTCCATAATCTCTATTTGACAATAATACAATCTAGCTTATATCTGCCTGTATACCATGGACGTTTCTAGGCGTATATCCTTCTTGCATGGTTCTTAAACAGTGTGTTTGCCACGACTAGGTTATATCTTTCACAAAATTCTAACAACCTGCTTCCTCGCTCATTTCTTTCTCCTAGACCAAAACTTCATACAGTATTCCCCTCTTTTCATTATCCCACTATTGCATTCTAATTTGCCATGATTATTAACATGTTGATTTAATTCTTCAATTTCGGCGTATATTTTGTCTATTTCTTCGTCATCTTCCTGTGACGTTGGCATATACACTTGTAGTAACGTGGGTGGGACGGGTTTAGTTTCTAACTTCATCAAAATAATCCTGTCACTAAACTGTTCATTACAACTCACCTGTTTCACTACTCTCTTATTCATTACAAACCTACACCAGTAATCCATTGACAGCTTTTGTGTTAGTTATTCTGTTACCCAGACCATAAATCCTGTGCACTTAATCTCATTAATCCCTACTACATCCAACTTAAGTTGTTCCATCTCCCTTTTTAAGTTTCTATCCTATCTGCGCTATTCAGACTTCTAACATTCAACGCTCTGACTCGGAGAATGTTTCTATACATTTTGATGACTCCTCCCTGAGTGTATCCCACCAGGAGATCCTGTTGGGGGACTATTTTACCTCCGGAATATTTTATCCAGAAAGAAACCATCATAATACACGTAATTTGAGAGGATTACATGTCCTCCGGATAATATTTGGATCTTTTATGCAGTGGTTTCTTGTTGCCTTCTGCATTCCCATGTTGTAGATCATTTCTGGTTCATCTACCTGTAGGGCCCGTTTCCAACCCCAAGGGCAAGATGGTGCACGGGAAAGCTCCCCACTCTTCCGCCTTCATTTAAAAGGCAGTCGTCAAACAGTGGGTGACTCCTTACACCGGGAATCTTTCAGTCGCTACTCTTCGTGAAAACAGGCTACACCACGTGAAGGAGAGCTTGACATTTGGTTGGAAAGGGCTAATATAGTCTCTCCCAAACTCTTAAATCCCGACACTACCGACATAGAATCGCCATAGTGCACGATGAAAGACTTGAAGCTATTACTGGTCTTCGCTAAGTAGTTATGGCTGCAAAGTGAAACACAGTGACAACCACGTCATTGGTCGAAATATGGAAATTCCCCAGTTCGACCACCATATCCCCACATCCCCACAGCTACCGACATGTAACCACTATAGTGCACGATGGGAGACTCGAGGCTACTACCACACACAAACACCAGTGGTCTGCGTTAAGCAGTTGTGGCTGTAAAGTGAAATACAGGAACACACACTCATATATATATATATATATATATATATATATATATATATATATATATATATATAAGATATTCCACATTATCATTTGTTTGTTATTCTTTTTTAGTGTCTTCTTCTTCATGCTATGCTGTCATTGAGTAATTTCTAATTTTTAACGCCATACTTAATTTTCCCGATTTACAAGTCAATTTTAACTGTTTGATGATCTTAACATTTGTAAACAATTTTGATTTATATATATATATATATACAATTATAAATAATTTTTTACCATATGTATGGTTCGTTTCTTTATTTTCACTGTAATTTTCTGTTCATAGGTACTTCTGGTTGACAAGTCGCATATCAGTTTGAATAACTTTATGATCAAATGGACATGGAGTTGCAGTAAGTGAAATTTGTATAGTCACAGTAAATTGTTGGATGAAATTTTTATCTAGCTGTAGTTAGTATCACTTCTTAAAAAATAATAAAACCTTATTAAGAATAGTCAATTTTTTTTTCAGTGTGCGTGTAAACTAATACGGTTATTTCTGTTACTGAAAGCAGTGTTTGCATAGTGTTGGTGGGGGAGGGAGAGGGGGAAAGGTTATAGAATTCTTTCAATCATAATATTTTAACGATTCTTTTGTATTTGTCTTTAATGGCAACTTGATATTCTTCATATCAAGTGTTTACTGTTTCTCTGCTGTAACTAAAAAATATAATTACCAGTGAAATAGCGAATAAAGATCGCTGCTCGTTGCGAAATACATTTCATTATTAGTGTTATAAAGTGCGAGAAAAATATAACAGATGTTTCCATGCTGCGATGTTCTTTAAATTAACAATATCTAATTGAAAATTACTCCCAGTTCTAAAATGTATGGATTGTTTCGATTGGTATGACACGTGGAGTGCGATTGTGCCAATCAGCTTTAGAATATTTTTGAATATTATTTTTACGGTTGCTAAGGAAGTCCATTAATATTTTTTGTGGCTTAAAAATTTAGCGGTGACAAAACTTTTGCTACATCACAACACATCTTGATAACAATTTTACTTTATGATATGGTTAACGATATTAACCAATTCATATTATGTTTTTCTTTATTTTTTCTTTGTTTCAATTTAACAAAATGTATTACTATGTGGGTTTATTAAAAAGTGATTCTGGACTTTTTAAAACAAAAACTACTTAGCTTGAATCACGAAATTTTAACATGGCTTATATAGGTGAGATGTATTAATATGGCTTTCATCAATACAAAGTTGCCTAGTGTGGAAAAATGACGATATTTTTCAATGGTTCTTTATAACATTTCCTCCTTTAGTACTATCAATTCAGTTTTTCATGATAAAGCAAACATCAAGCCAAAAATACCAGAGACAAATCGCCATAAAATAATTCCACAAGAGACGATGTAAGATTACTTTACTAAAATTTTATGTGGTATATGATATCCACATTCAAATAAATGTTACCTTACTTTGTTATTAAATGAATTATTAAGTTCTTTAAATCACTTGGGATAGTTAAAATTAACGTTTTACTCACTATAGGCCACAAAAATGAATAAAGCTTATTTTGATGGACAACCATCTTTCAAAGTAACAATACATTAATCTGTACAAAATTAAAAAACACTGATGGATATGATACTGGACCCATCTTGAAAAGAAAAAAAATCTCATCTCTACTCATAATAGCCCAGGCTATTTTGAAGTAGAGACTCTATCGTCTTCCAGTCTGATAACTTGCAATCCCACGGCGTTACTCAGTGAGAAAAGATAGCTCTAACAAAATGCCCCTTGTCAGTCTCTGTAGCTACTAGTGATTGATACGACTATACGCGATGATTCCATGAAGGCAATGTACGATTTAACCTGAAATTGATTAACCAACCAAATGCAGATTAATCGTGCACAAAAATCTGACATCCCACATCAGTTTTTAGCAACTACTTCTGGAGGACTGGAACAATATCTCGGCAAATATTCCGTAACGATTCATAATATGCTAATAGGTTTCAGGTCCGTTATTCTTCTGCCACGCAACCCAGAATAATCTTTGCAGTCTCAACATCTCTCGTCACCTCCTTCGGCCACCTTCGTAGCTCTTCGGAGCGAACTCTCCAACAAAATATCAGTTCAAATTCACCAGAGCTAGCGTCTGCAAAACAGACAAGTAAATACAGCTACCCCAGTGTCGGACGGGAGAGGACCTCCATTCTGAGATCTTGCAGATTCCCGCAACAGTCCTGCAAAGAATCAAAAATGTTCATAAAACAAGCGAAGACCAAAGATGACAGAGACATGACATTGTAGTTTATCCTGCATGTGTTATTGTAGATACGGTAGTCAGAATTTATTTATATCGTAAATGACCAAGAAATTTTAAATATTAGGGTTGTATGTTATCTGTTTTTGAGCCATTTTGTGGCACCGACGTGATCGTATAGTATCCACCCACCGTAAAAAAAACAACGCACATTTGACAGTACAGAATCACGAATTTTGGTTTAGTGTGTGTTTATT